>SKCR01047444.1:0-61737 GCA_019454045.1 Zanthoxylum bungeanum
TTACAAAATAGTGACGCTATGGGAATCACTGTCTAACAAAAGGTTCATTAGTCGCAATTGGGCTTTATGGTTAAGGTTTTGGGCCCAATTGGATCCAATCCACTTGGCCTAAACCAAACTTGATAAATCAAGCCCAATAGGCCCAATTACAATTTTTAATTCTAATTTCCAAAATTAGGCCCAATTAATTAAATCCAAAAATCCAATTTTCACAATTTAATTATCAAAAGGCATTAAATGATTAATCAACTAAATCAACATTTTTTTTAAAACACCAAATTAGTCTTATTAATCATATTCAATTCATTATCACATGTCAAACACACATAATGAAAAATCAAACCCATATTACATGCTTCTAAGTCTCGGCCAAGGAAAGGTTATTTTGTCCGATTTGAATTCAATCCGATTAATTACACAATCGACAACGTATTAACTTCCTGAATGATTTCATATACATCTAATGTTCATAAAATCAAAATTACCAAGACATTAAAGGGCATTGTAGATTCGGCCAACATAAGGAATTTAGGGTTTTTGTTCAATTTAAAATTAAATCCAATTCAATCTTAAATTAACATCATCCTACTCCATTACAACTCATCCAATGAATTAACAATGAAAAATTCCAAGAATTCCAATATCTTACATATTCGGCCAACACCATCAAATTGGGGAAAATTATTCCAAATCAATTTTCGTCAAATTAGTCCAACCAATATAAATTTAAACATATTATAAGCATACTCTCAACAAGAAATTTATTCAAATCATGCTCAACAAACATTTACCCAAATTTTAAGCCCTACATTTTTCATGCTTGCAACATTAGCTCTTGATGCCATTGTTGGTTAATTTCTAAGGTCCCAAGATAAAAACAAGCATGAAAACATGGTGAACACATCAACGGAGGTAGCGGAATACTCACATTGATCGGTGAGTCGATTTGGAGACGAATTGAAGTCCAAAAACGCACTGCCCTTCACGCCAAACTGCAAACGTCCACTGTCCTGCAAAACAGAAATTTGAGTGAAGAAACGGAGCTCCTAGCTTCGTCGGATGGATCCCGTCTCATGGGGAAACCTCCCTACCACCTTCGCAAGACTCGTAGTGTGCTAGCACTTGCGGTTTTCACCATGAAAACCCAACCCTTGCTTCCCTAAAGTACGCCTGAACTGGTTCAAACCAGTGAGTGAGCAAACCTTCTTTTTTGGCGTAAGGAGAGGAGAGAGTTTGAGAGAGATGAAGTTGTGTTATGTGAAAGATTTACAAAAAATCATTTATATTTATGCCATAAAATTTATTAAATTGATAATAAATTTATGACACAAATCATGCAATGGTTTAGAGTGTCAAACACTCAAACTCCATGCAAGACCATTGAGTGTATTGTACACTATCACCATGCAATGCATTAGAATAAAATAATGCATAATATGACATGTGTCATGTGGGCCCCACACGATTCCAAATGAAAGTGGGCCCACGTGCACTCACGCGTTCGGGTTCGATATTTCCAAAATACCGAGCTTACGTCGCGACGTTAATTAAATCGAATTTAAATAAATAATTGCGCCTAGCGAAATTATTATTTACGTCGCTAACGAATTAATTCTAAATTAACTCGTTTGCCCGAATTAAAATCTAATTTTAATTCCGCGTCGAAATCTAATTCGTTTAATATATCGAATATATTAATTTACCGATTAATTCCAAATTAATCGTTATCTCTCTCTAGACGATATTTATCTTAGATAAAATATCTCCGTAATTAATCCTAGATTAATTTTCTCTCTCTCTGTATAATCCCAGATTATTCAAGAGTGCGAGTTGTGCGTCATCGGTGGATTATCGGGAAGCGACCCATGAGATCCCCGGATAATCTGGCAGTAATACGGTCGTCGGAGTATCCGAATCACGTAACGTACCAAGTACTACGTTCTACCGATTTACGAGACAAGGTCGACTCCTAGCAAAGCACCAAGTCTACCTAATTCTCCGGACATATCCATTAAAGAATATTACGATCTGTATCAAGCGTAGTATACGATTGTATTGTGCATATCGGCCCAGTATCGGATAATCACGTGCTAGGGCTGGGGCTGGATAAGTGTCTGCCCCGTCCGAAACATATATCGGATGTCTGGTAACTAGTCTCTATAATCGGATATTCATGACCTGGCCATAATATCACGATTGGATGCGCATCACTTAAGAGCACTAATACCGTATCCTGCGTGACATCATCTCCATTATGACTGGAGTGACACTTCCGTCTTGACATCACATCCAATACACTACGATTCCTGATATAAACCCAGAAGAGGTGAACACAGAACCAGTTAAGATCCCCCACCACCAAAACCAAAGTTTACCGATTGTCGTAAGTATTAGCGATGTAAGTCTCAGGTTAAGACTATACACACCTACCTTGATTTCGGCCTCCCATAGACACCTAGTCATAATACCAATGGATTCTGAAGGGTCTATCCAGAGCGAAGCTGTTTCCCGTACCATCGGTGAAACACGACCTCCTATCGCACTTGCACAAGTATCCAATACTTATATATATGAGAACTATGCCGTTGTGCCCTCACAACGCGCACAAGTGCAATACTAGCCTATTCCGCATTATCGATGTCCAGTCTCGATAATACTACGGCTAGGGATATTTAATGATTAATCCTTCGTGGACTGATACTGTCTCATATCATCTCAATCAGGAACTAATCATAGGGACCTCTCTTCATTATATATCTATGGTGATCTAATCACAAATGATGAGAGTGCAATTTCCTTATTACATAGTTAATTTGCTACAACAACACAATGATCTGTGCAAATAGTGACGCTATGGGTCATATTATCCAACAGGGTTTTGATGCTAGGAAGAACAAGTTGCGTTTTTGCTCCTTGTTGGTCTCTCGTTTGGCCTCCAAAAATAGCAGGGGCTGCTCGGTTTTTGTCCTTCTTGTCTCTCCAAGATTCGGCCATTGTAGACTCCATTGAAGCTTCAAGCTTCAAGCTTTCCAAGCTCACAAATTCGTTTCCCTATCACCATAATTAACCCAAGGTGTGTGCTAGCACTTGTCTTCTTCCTTTTATTCTCTTCTTGATTCGGCAAAAACCAGAAAAACAAAGGAAATCGGTTCCAAGCGTGAAGGAGAGGAAGAAGAAAAGAGATGGAGAGGAAGAGATCGTGAATTGAGAGAGAGAGAAGGTAAATGGTTTTACTTATATATTTATTTTTTTTCAAAAAATAAAATCAAATACAAAAAGCATTTACATTTAACAAGTACAAAAGTCAAAAAGCAAAAGCCTATTAATGCTTTTCATCATTTCTACTTTTACTTTAAGTCACATCACATCACTTTAATAAAGTGACATGTTGTCAAGTCACATCACTCAAAGTGACAATTGATTTGACGCATGATGTGACTAATGATTTGACGCCTGATGTGACTTGCGTGCCGCACTCAAATTCGAAATGCGAATGCGCTCGCAATCACTCTCGGGCTCGGGTTTGCTAATTCCAAATTAACGAATTTTCCGTCGCGTCGTAATTAAATGATTACGCCTAGCGAAATCACTATTCACGTCGCTAACGAATTAATTCTAAATTAATTCGTTCGCCCGAATTAAAATCTAATTTTAATTCCGCGTCGAAATCCAATTTCGATTAATATATCGAATATAAATTTTATCGATTAATTCCAAATTAATCGTTTCTCTCTCTTTAATTAATATTTTATCCCAGATAAAATATCTCCGTAATTAATCCCAGATTAATTTTCTCTCTCTTCTAATTAATCCTAGATTAATTAAAGTGCGAGTTATACATCATCGGTGAATCTTCAGGAAGCGACCCATGAGATCTCCGGATATGTTGGCAGTAAATACGGTCGTCGGATTATCCGAACACGTAAGTACCTCGTACTACTTTATACCGATTTACAAGACAAGGTTGGCTTCTAGCAAAGCGCCATGCCTACCCAATTCTCCAGAAATATTCTTACAGGAATATATAGATCTGTATCAAGCGTAGTATACCGTAGTATTGTGCATATCGGCCCAGTATCAGATAGTCACGTGCTAGGGCTGGGGCTGGATAAGTGTCTGCCCCGTCCGAAGCACATGTCGGATGTCTGGTAACTAGTCTCTATAATCGATATGCATGACCTAGTCATAACATCCCGATGGTGCGCAACACTTAAGAGCACTAGTACCGTATCCTGCGTGACATCATCTCCACTATGACTGAAGTGATACTTCCGTCTTGACATCACACCCAATACACTACGACTCTCTGATAACCCAGAAGTGGTGTACACAGAACCGGTTAAAGCCCTGTACCACCAAGAACAAAGTCTACCGATTATCGTAAGTATTAGCGATGTAAGTCTCAGGTTAAGACTATACACACCTACCTTGACTTCGGCCTCCCATAGACACATAGTCATAATACCAATGGGATTCCGAGGGGTCTATCCAGAGCGAAGCTGTTCCCGTACCATCGGTGAAACATGACCTCCTATCGCACTTGCATAAGTATCCAATACTTATATATATGAGAACTATGCCGTTGTGCCCTCACAACACGCACAAGTGCAATACTAGCCTATTCCGCATTATCGATGTCCTGTCTCGATAATACTCCGGCTAGGGATATTTAATGATTAATCCTTCGTGGACTGATACTGTCTCATATCATCTCAATCCAGGAACTAATCATATGGACCTCTCTTCATTTATATATCTATGGTGATTTAATCACAAATGATGAGAGTGCAATTTCCTTGTCACATAGTTAATTTGTACAACAACACCGTGATCTGTACAAATAGTGACGATATGGGTCATATTATCCAACATCTGCAGAAGACCTAACCCGATGGGATAAGAAACACATGCATACATGCATACACGTAACCCATTTTGCATTCCTTTTGTGTTTGTTTTGTTTTATGTTCACAGGTTTTGAAGAAGAAAATAGAAAGCGGCAAAGACAAGCCATTCAGAAACAATGAAAGCACAATATCGGATTCGGGTAATAATCCTAGGGCTGAGGCCCATATTGGTGTTAGATTCGGGTAGTAATCTGAGGGTTGAGGCTCACATTGATGTTGGTATTGAGGAGGAATCCTAGGGTTGAGGCCCACACGAGTTTGAGTTTTGGAAATGGATCCCAAGGGGCGAAGCCCACATTATCAGAAGATTACAGAAGAATTCTGTTGAATGAGTGCAAAAAAAAAAAAAAAAAAAAGAGAGAGAGAGAAATCTTTGATAGTTAGACATATGTCCGGTGATGACATTGTTTGCTGTAGGGAGAAACCCAAGAAACGATAAGTGCAAGACACGCTCTCTTCCAGTATTCTGAATGGATTGATCTCAGTTAGACTCACGAGCACTTGATTACAGGATCCTAGCAGTAGAAACCTGAGTAGTTATCGAGGTGACTAGTTGAAGAGATGATGTGTTAGTGAATGACCTTTTGTCTGGGTGTCCACACTTGTTTACTGATGCTATGATATATGATATGGTTGGAAATAAAGAAAAAGTCTCTGAAATAAAAAAGAAAAGATGAAAAAAATAGACCACCTATAACCGATAAGCGTGAAGCTACCCATGGGCGAGTATTAGGACCACCATGAGGAGAAATGCTACCTTAAAGGGTAGGTGTGTCAGAAAAGAAAAGAGAAAAGAAAAAAGAAAAAAAATGAAAAGAAAGAGACAAAAAAAAAGATGAAAATCATATCATGTTGAGTATGCTGAAGTAATCACAGAATGTGATTAAGACATCCAGGTTGGTTAGAGCCACTTGTTCGATTCTCTGAAACGAAATCACCAAGTTGGCTTACTAAATGACTAAGCTGCGAAAGAGCCTTAACACACACACACACTAAGAGTCTAGTTCAGATCACCCATTCAGACAATTGAAATTAAGTGTATCAAGTACTTTGAAGGTTCTCTGGTTTCGACATGAAGCATTCTTTGAGGACAAAAATATGTTTAGCTATCAGGATTGTCTCGAGGAAAGCAGTATAGTTTGAAATAAATCATTCACATCAGTATCAGTCTTTGTTGAGTATGAAAATCTGGGGGGGGGGAGGCCCACATCAGCTCAGTTCAGGAATAAAGCTCACATTCAGTACAGATCACGAACAAAGCCTACATTCAGCTCAGTTCAGAAACAGAGCCTACATCCAGCTTAGTTCGGGAATAGAGCCCACAGTCAATATAGTTCAGGAATAAAGCCCACTTTTAGTACAGTTCAGGAACAAAGCCTACAGTCAGTATAGTTCAAGAACAAAGCCTACAGTCAGTACAATTCGGGAACAAAGCTCGAGGGAATAAAGCCTCATCTCAACAGTTCGTGAACAAAGCTCGATCTCAGTACAGTTCGGGAATAAAACTCGAAGGAATAAAGCCTCATCTCAGTACAGTTCGGGAATAAAGCTCGGAGGAATAAAGCCTCATATCAACAGTACGGGAACAAAGCCCGGGGGAATAAAGCCTCATATCAATGGTTCGGGAACAAAGGCCACAGTCAATACAGATTCGGGAACAAGGCCCACAGTCAACATAATCAGGGAATAAAGCTCAATCTTAACATAGTCCGGGAATAAGGCCCAAGGGAATAAAGCCCACCTTCAAAACAGTTCGAGAATAAAGCTCAGGGGAATAAAGCCTCATCTTAGCACAGTTAAGAAACAATGCCCATATCAATTTTGGGGCGAGGCCCATATCAGTATCAGTTGGGGCGAGACCCATATCAGTATCAGTCGGGGGGATGCCCACATCAGTATCAGTTTGGGGCGAGGCCCACATCAGTATCAGTCTGGGGGCGAGGCCCATATCAGTATCAGTTTGGGCGAGGCCCATATCAGTATCAGTTGGGGCGAGGCCCATATCGGTATCAGTCGGGGGCGAGGCCCATATCAGTATCAGTTTGGGCGAGGCCCATATCAGTATCGTTTGGGGCGAGGCCCATATCAGTTTGGGGCGAGGCCCACATCAGTATCTGCGGGTTGAGACCCACATCAGTATCAGTCTGGGGGCGAGGCCCATATCAGTATCAGTTTGGGCGAGGCCCATATCAGTATCAGTTGGGGCGAGGCCCATATCAGTATCAGTTTGGGGCGAGGCCCATATCAGTTTGGGGCGAGGCCCACATCAGTGTCAGTCTGGGAACAAGACCCACAACACAATTCAGGGAACAATACCCTCAGCTCAAATTGGGAACAAGACCCACGGGAACAAGACCCATAATTCAGGGAACAAGACCCTCAGCTCAATTGAGGAACAAGACCCACAATTCAGATCGGGAACAAGACCCACAATTCAGATCGGGAACAAGACCCACAACTCAGTTCAGGGAACAAGACCTTCAACACAATTCAGATCGGGAATAATACCCACAACTCAGTTCAGGGAACAAAACCCTCAACAAAATTCAGATCGGTAACAAGACCCACAATTCAGGGAACAAGACACTCAGCTCAAAATGGGAACAAGACTCACGGGAACAAGACCCACAACTCAACAATTCAGGGAACAAGACCCTCAATTCAAAATGGGAACAAGACCCACGGGAACAAGACCCACAACACAACTCAGTTCAGGGAACAAGACCCACGGGAACAAGACCCACAACTCAGTTCAGGGAACAAGACCCAAATTCAGGGAACAAGACCCACAGCTAAAATTGGGAATAAGACCCGCAACTCAATCAGGGAACAATACCCTCAACACAATTCAAAATGGGAACAAGACCCACAACTCAGTCCAGGGAACAACAAAACTCAGTTCAGGGAACAATACCTTCAACACAATTCAGATCGGGAACAAGACCCACAACTCAATTCAGGGAACAAGACCCTCAGATCAAAATGGGAACAAGACCCACGAGAACAAGACCCACAACACAACTCAACACAGTTCAGGGAAAAAGACCCTCAACACAATTCAGATCGGGAACAAGACCCACAACTCAATTCAGGGAACAAGACCTTCAGCTCACTTCGGGAACAAGACCCAAGGGTTGCAGTACCTCACCACCAAATCAATTCAGTTCGAAGCAATAGGTGAGTCATGTGGCAGCTGGCGAGTCAGGTAAGTAAAAATACATTGCACGTACTTTGATAGAATTATCAATGTCACACACTGCACAAGTCTCATCAAAGTGGGGGCGACTGTAGGCATTGTATTTTTACATACCAGCCTAATGATGAGCCTCGTACGGAGGCACCACCTTTTAAGTCGCGGGAGTCGCGGGAAACGGATGACGGAAGGGAAAAGTCAAGAATTGATGTTTTGTTGGATTTGTTGTTCGCTCGCTTAACCTCGGGATTTGCTCATTGAGCCTTTGTATCAAAATTTATTCTCGCCCCGAACTTTAAACCCTACCCATGTGACCCTTCAACTTCCATGCACAAACATAAAATAATAAGCCACCAACCAATTAAACAAATTCAAACAAAATCAAACAATAAAAAATAAACCACACTAACAAACAAAATAAACATCAACAAAATCCACTCACTTTAAACAATAAAATAATCCAACACACACACAAACAAATCAACAACAACAAATCAAACAACACACACCAAATAAAACCCATCTTCCTGCAACACCCTTGCACAAATAATGAACAAAACCCAACCAAATGCTAAACAACAACTAAACAACAAAAACCCTAACCTCACCCATGCCTCACGCCCACACACCCCCACTCACCCTCTCCCTATTTACAAATCAAAAGACAACAAGCCAAAGACTAAACATTAAACAATTCCACAAACAAAGCACAAACTAATAAATAAAACCCATCACCACCCTCCACTCACCAACTTAAAAACACCCATGCAAACCATACCCTATTCATGCTAACCACCATCCATAACCACTCTGCACGCCCATGCTACTACCCATAAGCACCCATGTTGTCTCTCCCTCTCTCACTTAAAAGACAACTACCATATAAACCCTTCATCACCTTCACGCATGGGGGATCTTTACTCACTTTGCCACAACAAATCCTAATACCCATACGCCTAGCCTCTCTCCATTCACGGCAACCCCACTCTCCTTCAAAGCTTCACACAGCAACCAAAATGAGCCACCAAACCAAAGACATCCACAAACTCTAAACATATTCACGGCAACTTGAAATAGACCTCTAAAAATCTAGCTCACTCTCACGTCCACTGAAAAAGAAGAAATAAACCCTAATGTTCTAAGAACCTCACGGCCTCTCTCCACTCCCTCTCTCCCTGCCTCAAACGCCACTCAAGCCCTTCTTCTCGGCAGCAACAACCTAAGCCATGAACCAAAACTTGGACCGACACACAAAAAATAACCCAAACACCACAAGAGCCCCCTCACGTTAGCCATCACTCAAGGCACACATTCCTTCAAACAGCATTCACAAATCTGCCCACGTAACTAACCCTCCACACGCCCATAAGCTTCAACACCCATTAACCATCCACGTAACTCTCAATCAGACCTCTCTCAAACGCCACTCACCAGCCATAAACGAACAAGCAACCTCCACAAGCACACACTCACCTGCACGCATAAAGCCTCACCAACTTGCCTTCACGCGCAGCACAGCCACCATTCACCCAAGCTCCACTCTTCATCAGACTTCACCCTAACTCACCGCTCCACTCAACAAACGTCCATAAAGCCCCTACTCCTCACAATGCACATTCACGCCAACAGCCCATGCACCTCACCCTTCACGCATAGCCCCTAACTTAGCAATATCCTTCACTCCATCACCCACTAAGTTCACGCACAAGCAACTTCCCTCAAGCATCAAACCCACTGCCCTTCACCAGCCGTGAACCACCTTCACGATCAGCCCTCCACTACTCGCAAACAACCCACGTCCAAGCCTCTCTCACTCACGAGCTAACAGCCCCTTAACTGACTAAGTTAACAACTAAACCGACCAAAGTATCTAGCCCTCACCAACCGAAACCCTAGCTAATGAAACTGTCCCCCCAAAACTGTCTCCAAGCCACGTGAAAACAGTAGCCAAAACTGAGAACAAAACAGTCCAAAAATAGTAAGCAGACAGCGAGTTAAAACAGTAAAAAATAGAGAAAACGGCGAGCGGAAACTGCGAGTGAAAATAGACAAAACAGCGAAAACAGCAAAGTTGAGAAAACTACGGGAATAGTAGACTAGTGAAAACAGCAGGAACATCGGATCGGTGAAAACAATGGAAACGATAACCCATCCGGCACCGTGAAACGCACTCCCGGAAAGCGACATAAAAGGTAAGACCTGAGGGCACCCTTTTATTTATTATCCTTTATTTTTAGTTATTTTGTTACTTTATTTCGCATGAATATTGTTAATTAGTATATGATGTGATTTCGGGTGAATGGAATATGTGTTCCTTTTTGTGGTATATTGGATGGAAACCCGGACATAAATTCCATAGCCGAATCCGAATGGACGGTATTATGGTTTACACTCGGGATACAATGCCCCGTACCACTTGAAGGATTCACGTATTTCATTTCATCCAAACTTGTATTTGAGCATGATTAGGTCGTTAGTACGTTATTTCCTTATGTACGTTATAGTTATTTTCTTTTGCAATATGAGTTTAATTTACATTATGTTTAAGTCGTATTTATTCAACATGCTCATTGGTGAATAATCGTATGTTTGTCGTTGTGATAATTACTTTTAAAGCATGATGATTTAGGTATAGGATTTATTTTTATGAATGCGAATTAGATTTAGGTTATTCTTGGACATGTATGTTGTGTAGACTTAGTTAAATTATTGCACAAATCCGTTCATTACAAGTGGCATAAGTAAGGGACCATTCCGAACACAACGGTTTGAGGTCTTCCCTTGCGAGGGGTGAGTGCGGCCTTAAATTATTTTCCCGGTTCACACCGGGTGGCGACTCCATTTTATTTCTCCGGTTTAGTCCCCCGCGGGCTACTCCGTACTCCCGATCGGGCCGCGAGCCCGGAACAGCGTCGTCCAGTTTCTGTGTCCTACACCTAGTAAAGAGAATGATTAGTAAAGAAGGACAATTGACAGATTAGATGAATTGTGAGATGGCTAGACAGCCAAATTGATGAGTTCATTGAAACATAGACAAGCAGCGTGAGCTAGAATAGTTTGAAGCCACAATTAGTTGAGCTAAGTTTAGAGGCCATCGTTGAATTAAGAAGCTCATGAAGAAGTAAAGACTTAGAAGTACAAAGAAATCAGGGAGAACGACTCTTAGGATTAAAGTGAATAACTTATAAAGATTCACATGGTATTGAGAAGGAAAGACTAGATAAAGAGTAGCACCTGAACCAAAGACTTAATAGGAGATGCCTTAAGTAATCACAGTTAATAAAGATTTCAGGAGAATAAAGATGTAAAGATATAAGATGAGAAATAAACATATGCAGCAGAGTAAGTTTCTTAATAAGGAATAACAACGAGAGTATAACGGCACCTAGAGAAAGAAAGTAACAACTTCATAAGGTTTAATAATATAGACTAAATATGAAGGAGTACAGAAGCAGTGCATGGCTCTAGAAGAATTTCGCAGAAGAGGTGGAGAGATCGATTGTTGAAAATGATTAGGAGTAAAGTTGGAGAAGGCAACAAGAAAATTTTAGCAGTAGTACTTTAGTATAGGAAACGACACCAGACATGCAAACACGAGAGTCCTAAGCTCCTAGATAAAGAATTTATGCTGACATAACACAATAAACAGAAAAAGGCCTCAAGATAAATTTCCAACTTCCCAACCCTCGTTAAACAACAACAGCGAAGATAAGCTTTGATGTTCGTCTCAAGATATTCTCATAACCGAGAGAATGTGTAGTAGAAAGAGATCCAACTATAAAATTTTTAGACATAGTACAAGAATATAATAAAAAAGTAAATTTGTTCTAAGTGAGAGATCTAGAGGAAGAGTAATTTATATGAAACGATGAAGAGAGAAAACCTAGTTAAGTAGTGACGAGGATATAAAAGGGCAACGTTAAACATTACTAGCGACATGTGAGGGGTGACATCCTTCGGATAAGGGGATAGAGATATAGACCATAGAAGTTTCAAGTACAGAACATAACAGAAGAGTAGATGAAAAGGTCAGCAAGCAAAAGGTTTGGTAATGAACCAATGAAGGTATAACGATAGTAAAAGAAAACACTGAGTAAACACTTTAGCCAGGACCAAATCGCCAGCATCAATGTTAATAACAATGAATGCGGTTTAGACACCAGGTTGTATGCAATTAAGCCTAAATCCTTAGCCAATTAAGGAGGAGAAAACTACCCAGAAGCAACATTTTGATTACCAGCGTCACCGGTAGACGACATCAGCAAGCTAATAAACCCTAAGCCCCCCCATAGATAAGCAAAAATATTGGAACTTGAAGGGAGAAGCTCATAACCAGTTTAGCAGAAGAATATAGGAATTTGAGTAGCTAAATAATGAGAAAGAATATTAAGATAAAGTTAGACAAGTGGAGCAAAAAGGAGTATCGAGAACAAACATTGCAAATAATGACAAGGACCACTCATGTAAACTTATCGATTCCAAAAAAATGAGTATGGGAAGCCTGACCGCGTAGACGTTAGTATATTTTTGTTAGAGTCAAAGGTACCAGCCACTAAAAACCTGATCAAGTCAAATGATTGTTGAGTTAAAGAACTATAGAAAGAGATTTCGTGGAGATAAAAGATGTTGAGCACAGCTAGAGGTCCAGAAATGAGGTAGTTAAGAACACTCAGCGATGATCTTATAAAACAAGAATGAGATAGTACTTCTCAACAAAGAACCTAAGGGATATTCACTAAAGCCATGAATTTGGAAGCAACTTACCCAAACATGACAAGGGGTATGATGCATGTGTTAGATATTAAGAAAGATAGAGAATACCATATGCCTACTAGCCAAATGATAAAAAAAAAATCAGCAGGGTAGAGGCCTTCGTTTTTAATTCAAATATAATCCCTGATGACAAAGTGAAGTCTTAGTAGAATAACCGTTCACATAGAGAAATTAGAGTACAGCTCTAATTATGACTTCCAAGTCATAACATTCTAGATTCAGTATGATCATCTCATTGTCTGGTGGTGTAATGTTAGCACACGGAAAGTCATCGGGAAGTAGTATTATATAGTGGATGAGATAAATGAGATGTGAATATAGTCATTTAGAGCTGGTGGTTAATTAGGAACCCACAAATCTCGTGGTTTATGATAAGATCCCAAGTTTAAAGAGGATTCGAGGATGAATCCAATTTAAGGGGGGAGAATTTGTAACGACCGGGGATTCTGACTACTATGACAATGTGAGACGAGTGTCACATAATATAAATTATAATTGGAAACATAAACCCTCGTGAGATGACTATCGATAAATTCTTCGAGAATCTGATATTAGACGTTATGATGTTCCACTATGGACAGCCTATGGTGTTTGGGTTGTAACTTTTCATACAAACTCTGATTTTTATGAATTTTATTACATCGAAAAGCTGTGATCAAGATCTACGACTTTTACGTTGAACATTTTTCCAAATTTGAACTCGAAATTGGCTACAAATCTGCATAAAAAAATTCGGATGATTAGTACCCGAGGGCATTCTAGTAAATTCCATAAACCTCTACACTCTTCTTTTTTTATGGCCAACTATAAAAAGGGAGTACTATTTGTTAGACATTATGACCCATAGCGTCACTATTTTGTAAATGATATTGTATTATTGTACAAAATTAACTATGTGATAATGAAATTGCCTTTTGCCGTTTTGTAAAATTATTTACTTTAATATATTAATGGCAAAAGTCCCTATGATTAGTTCCGTGTTGAGATGATATGAGACAGTATCAATATAAAAGGTTTAATCATTAAATATCCCTAGTCGGAGTATTATCGAGATCGGACATCGATAATGCGGAATAGACTAGTATTGCACTTGTGCGAGTTGTGATGGCACAACGGCATAGTTCTCATATATTTAAGTATTGGTTACTTATGCAAGTGCGATAGGAGGTTGTGTTTTACCGATGGTACGGAAAACAGCTTCGCTCTGGACAGACCCCGCGGAATCCCTTTGGTAGTATGTCTGCGTGTCTATGGGAGGCCGCATCAGGGTAGGTGTATATGGTCTTAACCTGAGACTTGCATCGCTAGTACTTGCGACAATCGATAAACTTTAGTTGTGGTGGTTCGGGGCTTTAACCGGTTCTGTGTACACCTCTTCTGGGTTTATCGAGAATCGTAGTGTACTGGATGTGATGTCAAGATGGAAGTATCACTTCAGACATATGGAGATGATGATCACGCAGGATACAGAACTAGTACTCTATAAAAGGTTGCAACCGTCGGGACAATATGACCAGGTCAGGATTGTCCGATTTAAAGAGACTAGTTGTTTGATATCCGATATATGTTTCGTACGGGGCAGACACATTTCCAGCCCCAGGCCTAACATGTGATCGTCCGATACTGGATCTATGTACGCGATACTACGGTATACTACGCTTGATAAAGATCTAATATTTCAGTAAGAATATTCTGGAGAATTGGGTAGGCATGGCGCTTTGCTAGAAGCCAACCTTGTCTTGTAAATCGGTAAAAACGTAGTACGAGGTACGTACGTGTTTGGATTATCCAACGACCGTATTTACTGCCAACATATCCGGAGATCTCTTGGGTCGCTTCCTGAAGATTCACTTGTGATGTTTGATTCGAACTTTATTAATCTTGGATTAATTACGGAGAAACTTTATCTTGGATAAAATGCCTTATTTGGAGAGAGAGAGAGATCGATTAATTTGGAATTAATCGATAAAATAATATATTCGATATATTATTAAACGAAATTAGATTTCGACGCGGAATTAAAATCGGATTTTAATTCGGGCAAACGAATTAATTTGGAATTAATTCGTTAGCGATCTGAATAATAATTCCGCTAGGCGTAATTATTTAATTCTCGTCGCGACGGAAATTCGTTAATTCGAAATTAGCGAATTTGGGCCCGAAAGTGTTTGCGGACACATTCGTATTTTGAAACGGGTGGAATCCGCAAATCACATCACGATATCTCATTACTTGATACGAATAGATGATGGATGTATCTAGTCACCTTTAAGGGATGATACATTGTCTCTATTCTCAATGTGAGATAATGATGGCATATGATGAATTTTCCTTTGGAGGGAAAACCTTTCACGGTTTTTGAAGGGTTTTTAATTAAAAATTCATTTTTGGTATTTGATATCATTCATTGCTTTTCATTTGGGCTCTCACGGTTTTAAAAAAAAAAGGAGAACAAAAATTGAAAAGTAAAACACTCCCTCTTCCTCTCCTTTGCTCACGCCGTGAGCTTCATTGAAGGGCAGAAAAATTGTTTTTCATTCTCCATTTTTGCTAGCACAAGGAAGGATCAAAAGAGGTGATAGGGAAACAACCTTGGAGCTTGGAACACTTGAAGACTTGAAGCCTCTCTCCATCTTCTTGCTTGGCCGAATCTTCCACCTTGGAGACTCAAGGATCCTCTTCACCATTTTCGTCACAAAGCTTAGTAAGTATGATTCCGCCATGTTTCTAGCTTTGCATGTATGTTATTTGTATTTCTATGGCTTAATCTTTCTTTGGGACTAATTATAGAAACCAACAATGGTATCATGGAGCCATGTTTAAGCATGAAATACATTAGGGTTAATTTGGGGAAAATTGATTGAAGCATGTTCTTGTGAAATTGGATGCTAAAGTATGCTTATATGTATGTTATATGATATATTACATGATCAATTTTAAGAAAAATGCATTGGATGATTTTTCCCCAAAGTGGTTGTCTTGGCCGAATGTGGAGGTGCTTCCATTGGTTTGAGATTTTTCATGCACAAGTTTATTTGATGACTTAAGCATGATTATATGTATGATATATGATATAATACATGATCAATTTTGAGAAAAATGCATTGGATGATTTTTCCCCAAAATGTTGCTTTGGCCGAATGTGAGGTACTTCCACTAAGTTGAATTTTTTGCATGCACAAGTTCATTAGATGATTTGAGTATGCTTAAATGTTTGTAATATGATATTATACATGATCAATTTTGAGAAAAATGCATTGGATAATTTTTCCCCAAAATTGATGCCTTGGCCGAATGTGTAGATCATTTTACTGGCTTGGTATTTTGCATGCACAAGTTCATTAGATGATTTGAGTATGCTTAAATGTATGTAATATGATATTATACATGATCAATTTTGAGAAAAATGCATTGGATAATTTTTTCCCAAAAATTGATGCCTTGGCCGAATGTGTAGGTCATTTTACTGGTTTGGTATTTTGCATGCACAAGTTCATTAGATGATTTGAGTATGCTTAAATGTATGTAATATGATGTATTACATGATCAATTTTGAGAAAAATGCATTGGATAAATTTTTAACCAAAATTGTTAATTGACCGAAAATGGAGATCCTTTTACTTAATTGGATTTTTTGCTTTCAAGTTCATTAGATGACTTAAAATCAATACGGGATATAGATTAGTGATTCAATTGGATTGAAAAACAAATCGAACCACAAAAATCCCTCTTGGCCGAATACAACATGACATGTTAAAAGACTTGATTTTTTGTTCAAATAAATGTTAGACAAGTGTTTTGAACAATTGATGATTAATAAATTAAATTGGTGTTTTTGAAATATTTGGTTTAATGAATTAATCATGCAATTACACTTTAATTAATTGAATTTTAAAATTTGGAATATTAAAATTTAATTAATGGGCTTTTATGTTTAATTGGGCCTTATGGGCTTGAAATTGATTTTATGGCACTTAAGGGTGATTCCTTATTTGGGCTTGGTAATTGGGTTTGACCCACATTGACCAAAGCCCAAGCCTTGATAAATCAATTGAAAGCCCATCGGACTTTAATTAAACACACATTGGTTGTTAGTTGGGCTTGGAGACCCAATTTGATAAGATTTAGAATCTAATCTTTAAAAGCACATTAAAAGTGTAAACATTTAATTTGGAATTAAATAAATTGAATTAATATTGAATGCGACTTAAATTGGATTTAACGGGTAGTTCGATATAATTCGTGAATTCGTACCTTATGTACTTATTCTCAAACGAGTTGGACTCGCGCAAAATCAAACCGTTGATTGAACATTGGATGATCACTTAAACAAAGACTGATTAATTGGATTAGATTTGTTGTATAGCATGTCTTGAATGAATATACATGTATGTGATGAATGAATAGTGTATAGCGGATGGACATTAGAAGGGAAAGGGTAATTTTAGAAATTATTGTAAATTTCGAATTTATAAATTGGACCTGCGTGTCCAGCCTTATCTCTTTTATCTCTTTGTATTCTCTTCTCACCTAATTCCCCTCAATGTAAATGAGGTTTCTCTTATTGTATTATGTAATTGGGTAGAAGTAGAATATTGCTTGCGGGGAGTGGAAAGGGAGTGATTTGTTCTAGGAACAAGTTGTTTTATATATCCATCCGTATATCACTATTAATTTACTTTATGCACTTTATGATGTTTTAGATGCATGCTTAAGGGTGTATGATGATGAGACCTAACAAAGATAATAAATTGGTTGCCAATTAAGCAAAATCCCTCAATTTATATTAAGCAATTATCCTTCCATTGAATGATTCTTGTTCAAGATCCAAAATTGGCATTGGTTTGTTGGCCAAAGTCAAGACCTTTGTCAATTGAGGATGTACTTGAATCATGAGAGTTTTGTTCCACATCGGTGTCTTGTCCAAGTTGTGATTTGTTGGCCAAAATCAAGATCACTTCTTGTCCAACGACATTGATTACGAAACTTTCCTTGTCAATGGGTCCCGCTTAACCGGAATCATTAGGTTTGTTGTGCCAAAGCCAATGCCTAGATGGTTCGGAGGATATGGTTAGGAAAATGTATTAGATACATTGGCATAAGTAAATATACATATGTTTTGGACTTGGATGTCCACCTAACCGGATCTAGGAATTGGATGGGATCCAATTGATCTTTGAGATCTACCTAGTTAAATAGCATACAGCTTGTTGGCCAAAGTCAAGGTTGTGTGTTATTTAACGGGATCCTAGCCCACTAGGAAATAGGATTTCCCGAGTTCTCAACAGAGGGATAGAGACTTGATAAAAATAGTGGGAGGCTAGTATTGAATTTGCAATTTCATTCAGATACTTAGCCTTACGCGTCTTTCAAAATTATTTCGTTTAATTAATTAAAATTAGTTGGACTAATTCATTGTTATTTTTTCTTGTAACAGTTTGACTGTACCCATTTTATCGTTAACTAGATAGTTGGACTATCGTAGTTGAGATGGCAAGCAAGGTAAATGTCCGAGACATCATCATGGGTGACAATGTATTTAAGGGCACTGTGGGAACACACAGCTACATGGGCGATGCTGTTTCTAGGCTCGCGGCCTAGTTTGGGAAGTACTAAATAACATGGAGTCGCCACCCGGTGTGAACCGGGACAAAGATTTAAGGTCGCACTCACCCCTCGCAAGGGAAGACCTCAAACCGTTGGGTTCGGAATGGTCCCTTACTTATGTCACTTGTAATGAAAGGATTTATGTAATAATTTAATCAAGCTTAAGTAACACTTATTTCCAAGAGTATCATGCTTCTAAATTCTCATATTCAAGATAAAACTTATGTACACATTTCACATATATCTCACGTTTAAAATTGCATGCTTAACATATATCAAAATAGCAACGAACATACAACTTCATTTGCATATTACATTCAGGAAAACACAAGCACACATGTTAACCATACAAGCACAATATTAACCATACAAGCACGCATATGGGCACTTTTCCAAGCGGTACGTGGAATTGTATCCCAAGTACAGACCGCACTACCGTCCATTCGGAATCGGCTACGGAATTTACGTCTGGGTTTCCATCCGGTATACCGCAAGAAATAATACTCAAATGTTATCATGACATAAGCATATGAATGGCAATACATTAACATATTTGTATTTATACATGTGGAGATAGCTACTAGGAAAACTATGCATGAAATCTAATGAAGAGGACTCAGTTCAGTGCGTTCGCGTTCGTGTAGCGTTCGTAAACGCATTCGAACGGAAATGAAACAGAATGCTCACGTTCGAGTAGCGTTCGTAAACGCGTTCGAATGGAAATGAAACAGAATGATCACGTTCGTATGGCGTTTGTTAACGCGTTCGAACGGAAATCAGACAGAATGCTCACGTTCGTATGGCGTTTGTTAACGCGTTCGAACGGAAATGAGACCTGACACATGATAAGGCAAAAAAACACATGCGCGTTCGAGTTGCGTTCGTAAACGCGTTCGAACGGGAACAGACCTGATGCATGAAATGGGACGCAATACATAAACACAAAATAAAAGGGCGTGGCGAAGTACTGCCGTAAAGGTGACCTTTTGGGGCTCTTGATCTCTCAAAGAGAAGACCTTTAGACCAACATACTAAGCCCATGCTCGTCACATCACACATACAAGAATAGAACCAATCATATCAACCAAGTATGCCCGATTGAACACATCTTACATCCAATCTGAACACACATCAACCGGCGCGGCAAAGCATCGTGGTAACGGGTTTTAACCCCTCCCCATAAGGGATCTTTCATTCCACTTACTAAGCCCATGCGCTTGATTGAACCATACATAAAAGATAATAATATCAAACTAAGTATGCCCGATTGAACGTATCTCGCATCCAACCGAACACACATCAACCGGCGCGGCGAAGTAGTGTCACAAAGGTGGCCTTTTCGGCTCTTTGTCTCCCAAATGGAGGACCTTTGGACTAACTCACTAAGCCCATGCGCTTGGTTGAATCATGCATAACTAAACAACATATTGAATTCAAGTAAAGAGAACTAAATAAACAAAAGCAACACAAAAAAAGAAAGATGGTGCCGTTTACCCAAGCGGTACGTGGAGTTATGGCCCGAGTACAGATCATATTACCGTCCATTCGGAATCGGCTATGAAATTTATGTCCGGGTTTCCATCCGATATACCGCGAGAGTTGACACATCTCTCATTCATCCAATACCCACAACATATTACATTTCATAATTCATGCATGTTTATCTACTCAAAGACCACAACATGCATTCCAACATGACAATCATACAAGTAATACTTAATAAATAATGCGGAAAAAGAAAACAAGTGTGAAAGATACCCTCAGGTCTAACCTTTTAAGCCGTCTCTCGGACTCGCGTTCCACGAAGATCGGAAGGGGTACAGCTCCGCAACTTTTCTGGTTCACTGGTTCAGCGTCCTAGCTCACTACTTTGCTGTTTTGCTTGCGGTTCGAACTCCGCTCTGCTCCTATTCGGCTTCTGTCTTGCTGCTCACTGCACGGGCCACCTGTTTTAACGTTTTCAATAAACTATTCCAAGTTTGTGTGGGTTCTTAGTGCAATTATATGTGATTTTTTTAAGATTATCTATGCAGTTTTTATGTTACTGTTTTTTAAGGATTTGGGCTGCTGTTAAGGTGATTTTGCTGCTGTTTGGGTGTGTAATACAGTGTGGCTTTTTTTGTGGTAATTTTCGGTGGTGGAGGGCTGCTATGTAGGTGGCTGTTTCGGTGATGTGTGGGGGGGTTTGCGGAGGTGGTTTTTCGGCTATGGAGGAGATGGTTGGGGCTCTTTTGTTCTATTTTTGTGTATATATCAAGTGTGTTTTTCTTTTGTTTAGTCTCGGGTGTGTAGAGAGAGTCTAGAGAGATTTCGAGAGAGTTTGGGTGTGAATTCTATGCCTTGGGCGTGATTAGGTTGTGTCAAGGAGGGGATGGCTTTTGTTAGGGGTTGTTTATATAGAAGATGTCTAGGGTTTCACCTTGTCTCACAAGGAAGAGATTTGGTTTCCAAATAAGGAGAGATGGGAAAGGCATATACAAGATTGAGGGGGGACAAAATATTTTAATTTAGGAAGTCAACTAATTTAAATTGGTGTATATCTTATTGAATTAGGAAGTCAAATATTTGATTGGTTCTAATTGGTTAGGATTGATTTTAATTAGGCAAATCTTATTTTTAGTTTTAGTATATAATACATTTGATTTATTTATTTTAGGCATGATTTTATTTTATGTTTTATTTAATTGGTAAATGATTTAAATATTTTATTTAATGTTTAATATTTATTTATTTAATTTGGGATGTGTTTTATGGGCTTTGGGGGACTAAATGGGCTGAGGTGTGAGGCTAGCAGCAAAACCAGAATTACCGGCTCCGTTCGAATGCCTCCTCGCACGCGGCACGAACGTCCGCAATCTGCACGAGGTTCGAACGAAGTAACGAACGCAGCACCAATGAAGACAATGAACTTGTGGAATGAACTTGATGACATACTTTTCCGAATTTCCCCTTCCGACCTCCGTTTCCCGCAATATCCTTAGCTAAAAAGGTAGTGCCTCTAATTGAGACTCATCATCGGGTTTCACATGCGAAAATGCAATGCCTACAGTCGCCCCCACTTTGATGGCACTTGTGCAGTGTATGACTTTGAACAATCCTATCAAAGTTATGCAATGCATTTTTACTTACCTGGCTCGGCTGCCACCTCAAGTTGAGTTGATACTGCAGCGGATCTCGATCCTAGGACGCGTCCCAATAACTGCAACTGACAACGGGGGCACCTCGACCCTGGGCACCGCTGACTATAGGACTCGCCCTCGAACTGATGATGTAGTGGGCACCTCGACCCGAAACTAACGACTGACAGCGGGGCACCTCGACCCTGGGCACCCCGACCCACCCGCTGACTATAGGGACCTCGCCCTCGAACTGATGATGTAGTGGGCACCTCGACCCTGGGCACCTCGACCCGGAACACAACACACTGACAACGGGGCGACCCAACCCACCCTGACTATAGGGACCTGACCTCGCCCTCGAACTGATGATGTAGTGGGCACCTCGACCCTGGGCACCTCGACCCGGAACTACAACTGACAACGGGGGCACCTCGACCCTGGGCACCTCGACCCAACACCGCTGACTATAGGGACCTCGCCCTCGAACTGATGATGTGATGTGGAGCCTCGCTCCTCAGCCGATATGGGGCTCGCCCCCGAGCTGATATAATGTGACATGGAGCCTCGCTCCTCAGCTGATACGGGCCTCGCCCCCAAGTTGACATGATGTGATGTGAGCCTCGCTCCTCAGCCGATATGGGGCTCGCCCCCGAGCTGATATAATGTGACATGGAGCCTCGCTCCTCAGCTAATACGGGCCTCGCCCCCAAGCTGACATGAAGTGATGTGGAGCCTCGTTCCTCAGCCGATATGGGCCTTGCTCTTTTCCTTCTTCATCACCTGTTTACACAAAACAGCACAAACACAAAAAGATGCAATATAGGTTACGTGTATGCATGTATGCATGAGTTTCCTCGTTCCGTTGGGTTAGGTATTCCACTGGCGACCAAGTCTTCTTAAGCAAAGTACAGCTTCAGCCTGTCGACATTGATTGGTTCTGTGAATTCATTTCCCTCGAGATCTGACAACTTCACTGCTCCATTTCCCATGACTTTCTGAACGATGTAGGGTCCTTCCCAGTTCGGTCTGAATTTCCCTCTCGGATCTGTCGTCGACGGCCTCGACTGCTTAAGTACTAAATTACCCTTTCTGATCTTGGTGGGGCGTACTTTCTTGTTGAATGCCGGGCTAGTCTATTCTGATACAACTGCATGTGTGATACAAAGACTTCTTCTCTTCTCATCACCAGTGCTAACTGATCAAACCTCTGTGCGGCCCATTCATGTTTCGGTAATTTTGCCTCTGCTAATACCCTCAGGGACTGTATTTCCATTTCTATTGGCAATACTGCTTCCATTCCGTAGACTAAGGAGTAAGGTGTGGACCCTGTGCTGTTCTTACTGAAGTTCTGTACCCCCACAAAGCATACGGTAATTTCTCGGTCCGGCCCAATCTCTGCAATTCTCTGTCATCTTAGCTAAAATTGTCTTTATAGTCTTGTTGGCTGCCTCAACTGCCCCATTTGCCTGCGGCCTGTACGGTGATGACTTATGGTGGCCTATCCCATACCTCTGTAACATTTCCTTCGTCTCCCCTTGAAACTGGACCCCGTTGTCTGTCACTACATGATGCGGCATACCATACCGACAAATGAGGTTCCGAGCTATGAACCTTGCCATCTGTTTCGCTGTAACATTACGGAATGATTCGGCTTCCACCCACTTTGAGAAGTAATCTACTGCCACCACTATGAAGCGATGCCCATTTGATGCATTTGGTCGAATTTCCCCAAACATATCAATCCCCCATGCTGAGAAAGGCCACGGATCTGACAACCCGTGCAATTCTGTGTGCGGTAAGTGATTCAAATTACCATGTGCTTGACAGTCATGACAGTGCTTTACCATCTTCGCGTAGTCTGCTTCCATGGTTGACCAATAAAAACCTTGTCTCACTATCTTGCGGGACAGATTCAACCCGTTCATGTGCGGACCACATACCCCGGCGTGTATTTCTTCCATTACATGCTGAGCTTATTCCTTTCTCAAACACTTCAACTGAATACCGTTTGCCTGCCTCTTTTACAGTTCCCCTTTCAAAGTCACATACTGGGAAGCTAACTTCTGAATGGCTATTCTGTCTTTTCTGCCCGCCCCTTCCGAGAATTCACCATGTTCCAGATACCTCTGAATGTCATAATACCAAGGTTTACCGTCGTCAACCTCAACTTCTAGAATTCTTTCTATCTCATAAGCAGGTTTACTTGCTGTTGTCAGTACCAACAGTCTCATCACTAACTTCTCTGCATTTTCCCAAGTCGCTGCTAGTGTAGCCAATGCGTCTGCCATATGATTCTCTTCTCTTGGTAGGTGCTGAAACTTACACTCGGGGATAACATGTGCCAATTTTCTGAGGTGAAAAAGGTAAGGTTTCAACCGTTCTTCCTTCAATTCCCATTATCCTCGCATCTGCTGGACTACCAACATAGAATCTCCGTAGATTTCAACACTTCTGGCCTTCAAGGCTATCAATGCTGTCAAACCAAAAGCACATGCCTCATACTCAGCCATGTTGTTAGTCACCCTGAATGTCAATCTCTTGGCCAAAGGCAAAGTCTCTCCCTCGGGGGTCACATCACGATCCCGATTCCAACTCCATTGTAATTCACTGCTCCGTCAAAGTACATCTTCCATCTCTGAACTGTTATTGCTTGGATCTCTTCGTCTGGAAACTCAAACTTATACTGATCCCCCTCAACAGGTTGCAATGCCAGAAACTCCGCTACTGCTCGCCCCTTAATCACTTTGGAGGTGAGATACTCAATGTCAAACTCTGTCAACAATACCAACCATCGGCCCAATTTTCCCACTAGTGAAGGCACTGAATGAAGATATTTCAGAGGATTCTCCTTTGCCACTACTACCTGGATCTTGTATGACTGGAAATAATGCCGCAACTTTCTGGAAGCCCATACCACTGCAAGACATATCTTCTCAACTTCCTGATATCGAGCCTCATACGGAAGCAGCTTCTTACTCAGATAATACACTGCATGTTCTACCCCTGTCTCATCTGCCTGTACCATCATACCCCCCATGCTTATGATTCTATAGCCAAATACAATATCAAAGGTCTGCCCGGTCTCGGAGGTTTCAATACAGGTGGCTTTACCAAGTACTCTCTGATTCTGTCGAAGGCGGTCTGACACTGTTCATTCCATCTCACTGGCTGATCTTTTCTCAACAGTTTGAAGATAGGCTCACATACCGATGTCAGCTTGGCAATAAACTGACTGATGTACTGAATCTTCCCCAAGAATGCTCTGACTTCCTTTTTGTCTTCGGTGCAGGCATTTCTGTGATTGCCTTGATATTTTCGGAGTCTACCTCTATTCCGCCCATTCCCACTGTATGACCAACCAATTTCCCTATGTCACCCCAAACAAACATTTCTTGGGGTTAAGCCGCAGTTTATATCTGTCAACCTCTCTGAAGGAACCTTTCCAATGCCTCACTTCCAAGAACCCCACATCTATATCTGTTTCTGAACTTCTCTCTACTTTCTCAGCCCATTCTGGTCTCTCCGTCTGAGTTCTGTTCATTCCACTGGCCTCATATTCGGATAAGTTGGTATTGTGTGCTGAGCAATGTTTCTGTCTACCCCAGGCATGTCCTCATAGGACCAAGCAAATACTTTGGCATATCTGACCAACACTTCTTCTAGTTTCTCCTCTCTTCGGAGGTTACTTCACTTGCAATCAAAATTTCTTTGGGGTTCTCAAGTGTGCCCAAGTTAAATGCAATAGTTTTGGCTGAACTGATGTCAAATATGCTTGATTCATGCAGAGTGAATGGAAATGACTCAGGAAGTATGCAAAAGAAATGTCTTTATTATTGGATAATACGGAAGTACATTCAAATAAGTCAGGAAGGTAAATGTCTTCATCATCTATATACACTTCTCTCCTTTGCAATCAGGTCTTCCTCAGGCTTCTCATCTTCTTCCAGAGTCAGGCTCTCTAACTTCATAATCAGCTCTTCTTCCCAAATATCTGCTTCCACACGCTTTCCCATCAGTGGCTTCTCACCCAACAAATCCTGGAAGATCTCAAACCCAGGTACAACAATCCCATTAACCTCCACAGGTTCAGGCTCTCCTTGATACCCTGAAGCTTTCACAAAGCACTCCATCAGCCTCAGGCCCTTTTTCTGACCTTGGCTTTTCTTCGTCAGATTTGTACCCCAAACCCTTCCGAGTAGTCTGTCCTCTGAAATCCGGCAATTTTGAACCTTTTCCCGGCTCAAACTTCATCTTCTCCATAATCCTAGCCACCCTAGGATCCACCCATTCCTGAAAGTAGCTGACACCTGAAACCTCGTGAAAGGTTGTATCTCTAAGGCAGCCACGGCATTATCTAACTCAGCCCGGATGGTAAAAACTTCTCCCTCATACGGGAATTTGATCATCTGATGCAAAGTGGAAGGCACGCCCCCAAGTTTGTGAAACCAAGGCCTTCCCAACAATAAGGCAAAAATGGCTGGGATGTCCAGCACTGTGAACTCAACCTCATCTTCAATTGGTCCTACCTTGACCATAGCCACAAAGGTACCCTCAACTCCTCGCTTACTGTCATCATAAGCTTTAATAGTCATACTGGAGGGGTCCAAGTCTGTTGCTTTCATACCCAATCTTGCCATAATTTTCAACGGGCACACATTGATGGACGAGCCGTCATCTACCATCACACATGAAGTTTTCTTGCCCCTCACCTCGGCCCTGATAAATAGAGGCCTGTTATGATTTCTTCCCTCCACCGGGAGTTCATCCTCAGAAAAGGATATCTGCAAAGCTTCTTTCTGAACCGACCCAACAAACATTACGGGGTTGGCATCCTCCGGTACCACGATCTTGCTCAAGGCCTCAACCATAGCCTGTCTATGCTCCCGAGACGCACATAACAGTTCCCAGATACTCACTTGTGCTCTAGTCTTCCTCAATTGCCTCAGCACTATATCACCTTCAGTATTTTCTGCAGTCTCAACCACTTCTCTACCATCTGTTAAAGCTTCCTTACCCTTTCCGCCATATCATTGTAAAAACGACCGCTACGTGTCATTCCCCTTACTTCTTCCTCATCACTGCTAGAGAAATCAAGCCAAAAGTTTCTTTCTGCTCAAACTATCTTCACTAGTACTGTCCCAGATTCCAAGGCAAAAGGCTTGAGGGTGAAAGGATTTCAGGACAAGGTCTTCTGGGAGGCCAGAATTGATCATATAGGCTGGTGGTGGTACGGCACGGTAATTGGGTAAGGGGTTTCTGTGTGTGTCAGGCTGTTCTGTTTCTGGGTTGGGTATTTTCTTGGAGTCTATTAGGTCTTGGATTTCATGGCGGAGTTGGGCGCAGTTGTCGGTGTCATGGCCTTTTTGTTGGTGGAAGTGGCAGTAAAGGCTTAGGTTATAATGTGATGGTAGGGGATTGGGTAATGGTTTGGTATCCAAGGGTTTCAAGAGCCATTGCCTCTTCAATTTTTCTAGCACCTTAGACAGGTGCCTTCCCAAGTTGGAAAACTGCCTGTTCCGGATAGCAGCGATTTCAGCAGAAACGGGCTTTGTTCCCGATGTTCCCCCAATGGGCCTCCTGTTCAGACCATAGAATTTTCTATTCTCGGCCTCTTCTTCCTCAATATCCATGACAGTTTCCCTCAACTGCCGAAAGTCTGCAATCATGGAGGTCATCCTCCTCAACTTGCCATAAATAGAGGGCTTGGTGCCCTTGATAATCATCTTGATCTGATCCTTCTCCGAAGGCCTAGTCTGCATTTTCAATAACTGACCCCTCCACCGGTCCACATACTCCTTAAAACTCTCCTCCGCTTTCTGCTTAACATTCTCCAGATCACGGAGTGACAGATCGATCTCCAAGTCGGTGACATATTGCTTCAGGAAAGCATCGGCTAACTCCCTCCAATCTTCCTTTACTTTCTTATCCAAACTGTGGTACCACACCACGGGAGCCCTTCCAGTGACATTCCAAACATTTTCTGTACCTGACGCTGAGATAAGCAACTGAACTCATGACTGATACAAACTGTCGGAGATGCACCCTCGGATCCCCATTCCCGTTAAACTTAGCCATATCCGGCATCTTGAACTGTACCGGCAACTGTTCCTCAAAAGTCAATGTGTCATAATCCAGCAAGTCCTCATTCTTACCCCTCATCTTGCGGGTAACTGACTCAACCTGATCCCGAAGTTTCTGTAACTCTGCCTGAGACCCAGATACTCTGCCCGCTGCATACTCTGCCATATCATCAAAAGTGGGGGTATCATCCCCCAATCTGTTCGGAGGTTCCTCTGGTCTTGCATCCCCAGAACTACCCCCAGCACGAGACCCGGCTATACCAGCCACAGCAGTAGTCAAAGCCTGCAACTGTTCAGTGACTTTGGCGAGACTGTTCTCTAACTGATCCATACGGGACACCTCATTATCGGATTCACTCATACTTGTTCTTTTAGTGAGCCTTGTCCCTTCTCTAACCCAAACGGTATCTATGTTGTCTTTTAGAGACATAGATGGTGTTAACGTGATATATGGATGCATGGGGTGCATGAGATGCATGTAACATATAACATACTAAATAAAATAAAATTCTCAAACAAATCGGCCTATTATCATTTCAGAAACTTTTGGGGCAACTGTCATAAGAGTGAACCCGTCCCAGTTTAAATGGCCCAACGAGTTCATGTCTTATGGCAAGGAGCCCAACTAAATCCAAATGATAATATTCCGAACACAAGCACAAGGTGGCCCATCAACACTTAGACGCCTTTGGCCCAATAGTCATGGAATACATCCTTGTCCCGGTTTAAATGGCCCAACAAGTCCATATCCCATGACAAATGGTCCAAATGGATCCAAACGATAATGTTCCCAAACACAAGCATAGGAGGGAGATAATACAAACATAACATAATAATTTTCACATAATGGCCCATCAACATTTCAGAAGCCTTGGGCCTAATAATCATACAATACGAACTTGCCCCAGTTTAAATGGCCCAGCAAGCCCGCATTTCTGACAATAGTCCAACTGCATCCAAATGAGGATGGTCCATAAGCACATTCTCAAGGAAATAATTGTTACTTTAACCATACAAACCGGTCTATGGGTGGATTTGCAAGAGTATGGACAAAGGCTCTCACCGGCGAAGGATAGCCCACAACTAGGTCTCCCCACTCAAGGGTTCAGGCGACCAAGTGAGCGTATCCCTTTTTATACACTAAGGTACGTGCCAATGAGCTATGGTGTATGACGGACTGTCAAATGGATTTCCCGTTGTAGATTCCCCAGAGGGAAGGTGGAGCGAGGCTCACTTAAATACCCAAAGCCTCTTAGGCTCTTATCGCTTGGTGTCAGGAATAAACAACGAGTCCTCCAAATTAGTCCACCACAAAGGCTACGAGTAGATGGCTATCTAGGTGTCCTCACAGCTTTTCCTTCTAGAAAGGTAGTGAGTGAAGGAAGACACCTAACCATTACCTAGCCTCAAAGTGCCCTTGATTAAACCCTCACTTATCCACTATAGACATGGCCAATTAAAACATAAATCCATTCATTACAAGACAATATTTCGGGGCCAATTCTCATATCCCCAGTGGAGTCGCCAGACTGTAGACAACAGGACCTGGGCGACGCCGTTCCTAGGCTCACGGCACTAGATGGGAAATACTAAATAATATGGAGTCGCCACCCGGTGTGAACCGGGACAAAGATTTAAGGCCGCACTCACCCCTCGCAAGGGAAGACCTCAAACCGTTGGGTTCGGAATGGTCCCTTACTCATGTCACTTGTAATGAAAGGATTTATGTAATAATTTAATCAAGCTTAAGTAACACTTATTTCCAAGAGTATCATGCTTCTAAATTCTCATATGCAAAATAAAACTTATCTCATATCTAAAATCGCATGCTTAACATATATCAACATAGCAACGAACATACAACTTTATTTGCATATTACATTCAAGAAAACACAAGCACACATATTAACCATACAAACATACATATGGGCACTTTTCCAAGTGGTACGTGGAATTGTATCCCAAGTATAGACTGCACTACCGTCCATTCGGAATCGGTTACGGAATTTACGTCTGAGTTTCATCCGATATACCACAAGAAATAATACTCAAATGTTATCACGACACAAGCATATGAATTGTAATTCATTAACATAGTTGTATTCATACATGTGGGGATAGCTACTAGGAAAACTATGCATGAAATCTAATGAAGATGACTCGATTCAGTGGGTGCGCGTTCGTGTAGCGTTCGTAAACGCGTTCGAACGGTAAACAGAAGGTTCGCGTTCGTGTAGCGTCCGAGAACGCGTTCGAATGGAACCAGACCTGATGTATTATGAAACTAAGAAAGTGCGTGGGCGTTCGTATAGCGTTCGTAAACGCGTTCGAACGGTAAACATAAGGTTCGCGTTCGTGTAGCGTCCGAGAACGCGTTCGAACGGAACCAGACTTGATGCATTATGAAACTAAGAAAGTGCGTGGGCGTTCGTATAGCGTTCGTAAACGCGTTCGAACGGTAAACAGAAGGTTCTCGTTCGTATGGCGTTTGATAACGCGTTCGAACGGAAATGAAACAGAATGCTCACGTTCGTATAGCGTTTGTTAACGCGTTCGAATGGAAATGAAACAGAATGCCTACGTTCGTATGGCGTTCGTGAACGCGTTCGAACATGAGGGAGACCTGATGCATGACAAGGCAAAATACATGCGCGTTCGAGTTGCGTTCGTAAACGCGTTCGAACGGGAACAGACGTGATGCATGAAATGGGACGCAATACATAAACACAAAATAAAATGGCGCGGTGAAGTACTGCCGTAAAGGTGACCTTTTGGGGCTCTTGATCTCAAGAGAGAGGACCTTTAGACCAACATACTAAGCCCATGCGCGTCACATCACACATACAAGAATAGAACCAATCATATCAACCAAGTATGCCCGATTGAACACATCTTACATCCAATCTGAACACATATCAACCGGCGCGGCAAAGCATCGTGGTAACGGGTTTTAGCCCCTCCCCATAAGGGATCTTTCATTCCACTTACTAAGCCCATGCGCTTGATTGAACCATACATAAAAGATAATAATATCAAACTAAGTATGCCCGATTGAACGTATCTCGCATCCAACCGAACACACATCAACCGGCGCGGCGAAGTAGTGTCACAAAGGGGCCTTTTCAGCTCTTTGTTTCCCAAATGGAGGACCTTTGGACTAACTCACTAAGCCCATGCGCTTGGTTGAATCATGCATAACTAAACAACATATTGAATTCAAGTAAAGAGAATTAAATAAACAAAAGCAAACACAAAAAAAGAAAGATGGTGCCGTTTACCCAAGCGGTACGTGGAGTTGTGGCCCGAGTACAGATCATATTACGTCCATTCGGAATCGACTATGAAATTTATGTCCGGTTTCCATCCGATATACCGCGAGAGTTGACACATCTCTCATTCATCCAATACCCACAAAACCAATTACATTTCATAATTCATGCATGTTTATCTACTCAAAGGCCACAACATGCATTCCAACATGACAATCATACAAGTAATACTTAATAAATAATGCGGAAAAAGAAAACAAGTGTGAAAGATACCCTCATGTCTAACCTTTTAAGCCGTCTCTCGGACTCGCGTTCCACGAAGATCGGAAGGGGTACAGCTCGCAACTTTTCTGGTTCACTGGTTCAGCGTCCTAGCTCACTGCTTTGCTGTTTTGCTTGCGGTTCGAACTCCGTTCTGCTCCTATTCGGCTTCTGTCTTGCTGCTCACTGCACGGGCCACCTGTTTTAACTTTTCAATAAACTATTCTAAGTTTGTGTGGGTTCTTAGTGCAATTATGTGATTATTTTTAAGATTATCTATGTAGTTTTTATGTTACTATTTTTTAAAGATTTGGGCTGCTGTTAAGGTGATTTTGCTGCTGTTTGGGCGTGTAATACAGTGTGGCTTTTTTGTGGTAATTTTCGGTGGTGGAGGGCTATTGTGTAGGTGGCTGTTTTGGTGATGTGTGGGGGGGTTTGCGGAGGTGGTTTTCGGCTATGGAGGAGATGGTTGGGCTCTTTTGTTCTCTTTTTGTGTATATGTCAAGTGTCTTTTTCTTTTGTTTAGTCTCGGGTGTGTAGAGAGAGTCTAGAGAGATTTCGAGAGAGTTTGGGTGTGAATTCTATGCCTTGGGCGTGATTAGGTTGTGTCAAGGAGAGGATGGCTTTGGTTAGGGGTTGTTTATATAGAAGATGTCTAGGGTTTCACCTTGTCTCACAAGGAAGAGATCCTCTTTCCAAATTAGGAGAGATGAGAAAGGTATACACAAGATTGAGGGGGGACAAAATATTTTTTTTAGGAAGTCAACTAATTTAAATGGTGTATATCTTATTGAATTAGGAAGTCAAATATTTGATTGGTTTTAATTGGTTAGGATTGATTTTAATTAGGTAAATCTTATTTTTAGTTTTAGTAATATACATTTGATTTTTTTATTAGGCATGATTTTATTTTGTTTTATTTAATTGGTAAATGATTTAAATATTTTATTTAATGTTTAATATTTATTTATTTAATTGGGATGTTTTATGGCTTTGGGGGGCTAAATGGGCTGAGGTGTGAGGCTAGCAGCAAAACCAGAATTACCGGCTCCGTTCGAACGCCTCCTCGCACGCGGCACGAACGTCCGCAATCTGCACGAGGTTCGAACGAAGTAACGAACGCAGCACCAACGAAGACAGTGAACTTGTGGAATGAACTTGATGACATACTTTTCCGAATTTCCCCTTCCGACCTCCGTTTCCCGCAATATCCTTAGCTAAAAAGGTAGTGCCTCCAATTGAGACTCATCATCGGGTTTCACATGCGAAAATGCAATGCCTACACACTGCTTCAGGAATTTTAGGAGTGACTTTTTTTGGTGCTGTTTTTTGGTTGATAAAGAGAAGAAAGGAATCAACTTCAACCTCTTCTGAGCATGAACTTTTGAAGATGTCATATCAGAGTCTTCTTAAAGCTACTGATGGGTTTTCTTCAGTCAATTTAATTGGTGTGGGCAGTTTTGGTTCTGTGTATAAAGGATTACTTCTTGATCAAGGAACAATTATTGTTGCTGTGAAGGTGTTGAACCTGTTACGTCGCGGAGCTTCCAAGAGTTTATAAACTGAATGTGAGGCTTTAAGGAACATTAGACATCGGAATCTTGTCAAAATCTTAACAGCTTGTTCTGGGTAGATTATCGCGGGAACGATTTCAAGGCTTGGGTTTATGAGTTCATGGTGAATGGTGATAAGATACACAATCAAGCTAATCAAATGGAGAAAATCAAGGAATCTCAATCTTTTAATATTATGTCATTTATCTAGTAGTTAATCTTTTCCTATCTTTGTAATCTCCTTCCTATTTTAAATTTCAAACAATGTGTTATATATAGTACTAAATGCCATTGTGAATAATAAGAAAAATATATTTCTTCAACTCTATCATCTCCAAACTTCAACATGGTAACAGAGCCCAGATCCCTTCTCTAAAATTTTATTTTTTTCTTCTTTTCCAACATCACTTGGCGAATATTAATCCATTATCTCCATCCACTGTTTCAATGGCCGCCGACGGTACCCAAAATGTCATCCCCAACGCCCAAGAACCTACCAAACCCTTGATCGTAGTTGCCATTCACAACTCCATCAAACTCACATCAACGAATTACCTCTCCTGGAAAACCCAAATTGAAGCCATTCTCATCGGCTATGATTTACAACAACACATTGATGGAAATCATCACACCCCACCACGTACCATCACCCGTAATAATGTCACTTCTCCAAATCCCGAATATCACACCTGGCTACGCCAAGACAAACTAATCTTTGCAGCTCTGGTCGGCACCCTATCACCATCTCTAGTTCCTCTCATCACCCAATCTAACAACACCTATGAAGCCTGGCAAACCCTCGCCAACACCTATGCCCGTCCATCTCGTGGCCACATCAAACAACTCAAGGATCATCTTAAACACATCACAAAAGGTCCTAAAACCATTACCGAATACATGCAATCCATCAAAGCCACAACCGATCAACTTGCCGCCCTTGGAAAACCTCTTGACCATGAAGATCTAATTGAAAAGGTGCTTGACGGACTTGACGATAACTATCAGTCCATCATCGACTCTGTCAATGGCCGTGATTCCCCTATTCTCTTTGATGAACTCCATGAAAAACTCATCAACAAAGAGCTATCTCTCCACACCAGGACCAGCTCCATTCCCACCCGCATCCGCACATCCCACCAATGTTCGGACCTACAACCGACCTCATCCTAATCACACTGCCCAGACCGGTCGGTATACACCCACCACCAACTCCCAACTTCCCAGAAACTCTTCCACCAACACCAGAACCGACCGACCTCCTCGTCCCTTTCTTGGTCGGTGCCAATGGTGCCGCAATCAAGGCCATGTGGTCTCCCAATGCCCTCTCTTCCGCCAAAACTTCCCAGGTGCGCAACCACCAACCCGGCCGACCAACTCGTCCAACCCTCGCCCGACCAGTCCCTGGCAATATCAAGCAAATGTTACCACCACCCCTTCATCCAACCCTGCCTGGCTTCTTGACAGTGGAGCCTCACATCATGTCACTACTGATCTGAACAACCTTGCTCTTCACTATCCTTATGACGGCACAGATGAAATAATGATTGGTGACGGCACTGCACTTCCCATCTCCCACCATGGTTCTACCTCTCTTAATACTTTAACTAACTCTTTTACCTTATCTAATGTTTTATATGTTCCCAATATGAAATGTAATCTCATCTCCATTTCTCAATTTTGCAAGTCCAACAACACTTCCATAGAGTTCTTACCATCTTCTTTTCATGTGAAGGATCTTCGCACGGGGGCAATTCTGTTGCAAGGTCGGACTAAAGATGGTGTATACGAATGGCCGACCCCCCCCCACTCGGTCACTTCCAATTGCCTTTTCAAGTGTCAGCTCCCCTGTACCTGAGTGGCATCATCGGCTCGGGCATCCCTCGTCGTCCATCTTTAACCGCATCATGTCTTCATTTAATTCTGTTGTTTCTATTTCCTCTCATTCAAATTTTCATTGTAATGCATGCCAATGCAATAAAAGTCACAAATTACCGTTCTCTTCCTCTACTCTTACTACATCTGCACCTCTTGAGGTTATATTTACAGATTTATGGACCTCACCAGTCTATTCCTTTGATAACTTCAAATACTACATAATCTTTATAGACCATTTCACAAAATACATATGGCTTTATCCCATAAAACGAAAATCTGACACCCGTGATGTCTGTGCGTTTCAGGGCGCTAGTCGAAAAATTCTTCAACCGCCCTATCATATCACTCTACTCCGACAATGGGGGGGAATACCAAGCCCTCTCTTCCTTCTTAACAATCCATGGGGTCTCTCATCTCACTTCCCCTCCTCATACTCCTGAACACAATGGGTACTCTGAACGTCGTCATAGACATATCGTCGAGACAGGTCTTTCTCTTCTTACTCACTCCTTCATGCCTCTCTCATATTGGCCCTTTGCATTCTCCACTGCTGTCTATCTTATAAATCGCATGCCTACACCGACCTTACACCACAACTCTCCCTATCTCAAACTCTTCGGTCATATACCGAACTACTCAAAACTTCGCAGCTTTGGCTGTCTCTGCTACCCTTGGCTCCGTCCATACACATCTCACAAACTCGAGTCTCGGTCCTCTCCCTGTGTCTTCGTAGGATATTCTCTCACTCAGAGGGCTTATCTATGTCTCGAGCCGTCCACAAATCGGCTTTACACCTCTCGCCATGTCCGCTTCGTTGAGTCAATTTTTCCTTTTGCCACCTACCCTTTGTCTTCCTCTCGTGCAACTCCTTACACCATCTCTGAATGGTGCTCCATGACCTTACCGGTATTGGAGTCACCATTGCAGAATGCCAACTCTGCACCCCCACAGAATTCTGCACCCATCAATGCCCCTATCCGACCACACCCTCCATCTCACATTACCATCACTTCACAAGCCCCAGCCGACCACAGAAGTCCTCTCGGGCATAACCAATCCAGAGCATCATCATCGATTACCAATCAAACCAATCCTTATCCACCAGATACACGTCCTCAATTACCCCAACTAGCCGATCACTCATACCTCGACCGACCCCATGCGCACCCAGGTCCACCACCCCTCGCCGAAATCCCACATTACAACCGACCTCATACAAACAGCCGAATCACAACCCTCCCCAACAACACAACCCACGACACTCCACCTGATCACTCCCGACCACCAACCAACACCGACCACACAAACACCAACCGACCACATGACCACTCAACCACAACATCCGTGCCCGACCACACCACCACCGACCAAACACATGAACCCTCAACTTTACCACCCATACCCACCCACCCCAAAACCGACCACTCACATGAACCCTCCAATTTACCACGTGTCATTATCACACGTTCCAAGAACAACCTCCACAAACCAATTCAAAAATTAACCTCCACGCCCAGCTTCAGCAACCTAGTCTCGAACCCACCACCATTACCCAAGCCCTCAAGGACCCTAAGTGGCGCCACGCTCTGTCGGAAGAGTATAATGCTCTTCTTCGCAATGGGACATGGGAACTAGTGCCACCCTGTCCCGACCAAAACCTGGTCGGCTGTAAGTGGATCTTTCGCACCAAATTTACTGCTAATGGTTCTATTGACAGGTACAAAGCTCGATTAGTTGCCAAAGGATTCCATCAACGTCCTGGCGTGGATTATTATGAAACCTTCAGCCCAGTCATCAAGCCGACCACTGTTCGTATTGTTCTCAGTCTTGCGGTCAGTAGAGGATGGTCTCTCCGACAACTTGACATCAACAATGCCTTTCTTCAAGGCACTCTCACTGAAGATGTTTATATGTCACAACCTTCGGGCTTCATTGATAGGATCATCCTCATCACGTCTGTAAACTTCGCAAAGCAATCTACGGCCTCAAACAAGCCCCTCGAGCATGGTACCATGAACTGCGCCAATTTCTTCTACGGTCCGGCTTCACCAACTCACAGGCCGACACCTCACTGTTCATCTTCACCAACAGCCACACCACACTTTATCTCTTAGTCTATGTCGACGACATTATCATTACTGGAAGTGATGCTGAAGCTGTCCGACGATTCATTGACCAACTCTCCCAGCGCTTCTTTCTCAAAGACCTTGGTCAGCTTGCTTATTTCCTTGGGGTGGAGGTTATTAGCCACAACAATGATCTTTTCCTCAGTCAGCGCAAGTACATTGCCGATCTTCTCACCAGAACCCACATGATAGACGCCAAGCCAGCCCCAACTCCTCTGCCAACACACCCGACACTGACATTACAATCTGGATCTCCTTTACCTGATCCGACCGAGTACAAAATGTCGTCGGCAGCCTCCAGTATCTCTCCTCACATGCCCAGACATTGCTTATACAGTGAACAAACTTTCCCAGTTTATGCATCAACCGACCACTGAACATTGGCATGCAGTCAAGCGTCTACTGCGATATCTCTGTGGCACTCTGGACCATGGCATATTCCTCCGCCACAACTCCCCTCTCGCACTCCATGCCTTTTCCGACGCAGATTGGGCTGTGTAACAAAGACGACTTCACCTCCACTGGTGCTTACATAGTGTATCTGGGTCATAATCCTATTTCCTGGAGCTCCAAGAAACAGCGCCACGGTTCCACATCCACAGACACGAGTCATATCCACACTCGATCAAGCCTCCATGCCGCGAAATTAGATGGATTTGTGCTCTCCTGACTGAACTAGGTGTCACTCTCTCTCTCCGACCAGTCATCTACTGTGACAATGTTGGGGCCAACCAATTTATGCTCCAATCCTTGTTTTTCACTCGCGCATGAAACACGTAGCGCTTGACTACCACTTCATCCGAGAATAAGTACAAAATGGTCTACTCCGGGTCTCACACATCTCTGGAGCTGATCAACTGGCAGACGCCCTTACCAAACCACTAGCACGGTCACCTTTCGACACACAAGTCCAAGATCGGACCCTCTCCCAGACCGTCCATCTTGCGGGGGCATGATAAGATTACACAATCAAGCTAATCAAATGGAGAAAATCAAGGAATCTCAATCTTTTAATATTATGTCATTTATCTAGTAGTTAATCTTTTCCTCTTTGTAATCTCCTTCCTTTTAAATTTCAAACAATGTGTATATATAGTACTAAATGCCATTGTGAATAATAAGAAAAATATATTTCTTCAACTCTATCATCTCCAAACTTCAACAAATGATCACTAGAGCAATGGTTTGCACCCAAATCCTAGAAAAGAGAGGCAAATGATCAGGCACCAAGCAAGCCTTTAGATCTCCTACAAGGCTGAACATTGCCATTTGATATTGCTTCTGCTTTGAATTATCTTCATCATGATTGCGAAACTCCAATAGTGTTGTGAATAAACACACAATAATAGAGGATAATTGAGAGAAAACTCTTCTTTTATATACCCACAAAAGAATACAAAGCTTCCAATACAAGCTTTACAAAAAACTCTCACCAATCACTCTCACTACACTTTCACACATTTACGGATACAAACAATGGTCTCAAATGGCTCCTTTTATAATGCCAAACCGCGCGTGCTACAGTAACATGCGGGTTTGGGCAGTTGGCAACTTTGCCAACTTGCAGATCTGCATGAAGCAGCTGGCAGCATGCTTTTGGTGCTTGTGCTTGCTAGCTGCTTCATGCTGCTGTTTTCCAACAAATCTCCCCCTCGGTGAAGATTTCCAAAAATCTGAGCCGACCATCAATCACTCATACCGGATCCTCCCCTGGCTGCATCTGTATGACTGCCTACGTACCCTGAGTTGGGATCAAGCCAATCGTAGTTCTCTGAATCTCCCCACTCTGACTATGTGGAGAGTTTTGTCATCCCGGCTATGGCACGACAGATTTCAAGCTTCTCCTTCGGTAAGACCTTCGTGAACATATCGGCACCGTTGTCGTCGGTGTGAATTTTCCTGAGTTCTAACAACCTTGAGCTCAGGACGTCCTGTATCCAGTGATACCTTACATCGATATGTTTTGACCCCGAATGAAATGTGGAATTTTTACCGAGATAGATAGCGCTCTGGCTATCGCAGTACAAAATGTACTTCTCCTGCTTGAAACCCAATTCCTGGACAATGTCTTCACCATCAGCGTAATTCCTTGCAAGCTTCTGTAACTGCAATGAATTCTGCCTCTGTTGTAGAAAGTGCAACACACCTCTGCAACCTCGACTGCCATGCCACAGCTCCTCCTGAGAGAGTAATCAGATACCCCGAAGTAGACTTTCGGGTATCCACATCTCCTGCCATATCTGAATCGGTGTAGCCCATCAACACTGGCTTGTCGCTACTCCCAAAGCATAACCTCATCTTGGAAGTGCCTCGAAGATACTGCATAATCCATTTGACAGCATTCCAGTGTTCCCGTCCTGGGTTTGACATGAACCGGCTGACCAATCCAACTGCGTGTGCTAAGTCTGGCCTCGTGCACACCATGGCATACATTAGACTTCCCACTGCTGAGGTGTATGGAACCTGTTTCATTTCCTCCTTCCTGTCTCAGTAGAGGGACTCTGCTGCGTACTCAATCTAAAGTGGGTAGCAAGAGGAGTGCTAACCGCTTTAGCCTTGTCCATCTGGAATCTCTGAAGTACCTTCTCGATGTACTCCTCCTGTGACAAGTATAACTCCTGACTTTCCGATCACGACCGATCCTGATGCCAAGAATCTGTTTAGCTGGCCCCAAGTCTTTCATCTCAAAAGACTTACTCAGTTGCTGCTTCGAATTATCAATCCTCGATTGATTCCTGCCAACTATCAACATATCATCTACATATAACAGTAGATGATAAAAAGTCATCGTCAGAAAATTTCTGAACGAAAACACAATGGTCTGAAGTGGTCTTCTTGTATCCTGCTCCCCCATAACTGACTCAAACTTCACGTACCACTGTCTCGGTGCCTGTTTCAAACGTAGAGGCTTTTCCTGAAGTCTGCACACAAAGTCCTCTTTCCCGCTGACTCTGAGCCTTCTGGTTGCTCCATGTAAATTTCTTCTTCCAGATCCCCGTGAAGAAATGCGGTCTTGACATCCATCTGCTCAACTTCCAGGTCGAGGCTTACTGCTAAGTGAGTACCACTCTGATGGATGAAATCTTCACAACTGGCGAGAAGATTTCATCAAAGTCAATGCATTTCTCTGATGATCCATTGACAACTAATCTGGCTTTGTACCGGGGTTGTGAAGTGTGCTCCTGCTGCTTCACCCGTACACCCATTTGTTCTTCAAATCCCGTTTGCCTCTTGGCAATTTCACCAACTCAAAAGTGTGATTGTCATGCAAAGATTCATCTCATCTTGCATGGCTTCCTCCCACTTTTCTCTGTCTTTTGTTTCCACAGCCTCCTGATAGCTCTCGGGTCTCCCCCGTCAGTAAGCAGCACATACTCATATGCAGAGTATCTAGTTGAAGGTCGCTTGTCTCTGTCAGACCTTCTCTGTGGAACTGTTGGGTATCTTCTGGTACTGGTGGTTGATCATGATCATCATCTCTGGGAGCTTCATCACTTGTACCTCATGTCTGGGAACCTCATCTTCAACTCGTACTGGCACCGGTGTATGAGGTTTTGGATTCACATTTCTGTATTGCTGGGGCATTGTCTTAAATTCCTTACGGATATCTTCTATGGTCTGGTCTTCAACAAAGACAACATCTCGGCTTCTGACATCTTCTTCTCCACAGGATCATTAGAGTTTGTAGCCAAATCATCTGACCATAGCCCATAAAGACACATTGTCGCGTCTTTGCATCAAGCTTGGATCTCTCGTCCTTGGGATGTGTACAAAAGCTTTGCACCCCAAGACATGTAAGTGCCCGTTATGACACTTCTTTACCTGTCCAGGCCTTGGTTAGGACATTACCTTTCAGTGCGACGCTGGGAGGACATGTTCAAAACATGAATGCTGCTGTGATGAGTGCCTCTCCCCAAAATGTCTTCGGCAGCTGGCCTGTGACAGCAAGCTTCTGATCCTCTCGCACAAGGTTCTGTTCATCCTCTCAGCTAGGCCATTCAGCTGAGGTGTCTTCGGAGGTGTCGTTTGATGTCTGATTCCTTGCATCTTGCAGTACTGATCAAACGGACCTCTGTATTCTCCACCGTTATCTGTTCTGATGCACTTCAGTTTCTTGCAGTTTCTCTCTCCACCAAAGCATGAAACTCCTTGAACACTCCAAGCACTGTGTCTTTCTTTCAAGGTTGTATGCCAATATCTTCCTTGAATGATCATCAATAAATGTCACAAAATACAGTGTGACCCTCCGAGTGTTCGTATCTGCATCGGACCACATTACATCTGAATGTATGAGATCTAGTACCTCCGGTTCCGTTGAGGCGGGGAGCTCTGGAAGGATACTTTATTCTGCTTTCCCGCCATGCAGTGTTCACACTTCCGTAAGTGTGAGTTCTTCAATTCCGGAAGAACATTCCGCCTGCGTAGTATCTCCATCCCTGTTTGGCTCATGTGACCGAGCTTTTTATGCCATAACTCGGCTGCCTCATTACTGTTGACTGTATTTATGCTACTATTTGAAAGTTTAGCATGCATCAAATACAGAGTTGAATCTTTCTTACCTCGTGCCACCACCATCGATCCTTTAGTGAGCTTCCAGCATCCGTCACTAAAGGTGCTGCAGAAACCTTCATCATCCAGTTGCTGTTGAGATCAGGTGGTTTAACCGGATATCTGGATGTGCTTGACTCCCTACAACACTAGCCTTGTCACGTTCTCTGTTTCAGGCAGATGTCACCAATACCGACGGCTTTGGACTGTCCGTCATTCCCCATTCTTACAGCACCGTAGTCTCCTGGTGTGTAAGATGAAAAGAAGTCTCTGCGAGATGTGGCGTGTATGGATGCGCCACTATCTATCACCCAACTGGTCTCGTGGCTGGCAAGATTCACAACATCTTCTTCATACATTATGCAAAATTCTTTGGAGGTTTTCTCGGTGGTAGTAGCAACTCTTTCTTGATTAGAGTCGCCATCTCTCCTGGACTGCTCGTTCTTCAACTTGTAACAGTCTCTCTTCATATGGCCTTTCTTCTTGCAGTGATAGCACTCAATATCCCTTGTTCTTGATTTCCCCCGGTTCTTGTCTGATTTACCTGGGCCTCGGCTTTTACTCCTCCCCCTTCTGGTGTTCTTTTCTGTCACTAGAGCTTCTGAGGTTGAGGCTGATGCTGACTCCTGCATTCTCGTCCTTTTTCTTCCTCGAAGATCCTGGTCTTTGCCATCTCCATAGTGACTTTCCCATCTGCGGATGAATTTATCACCGTAGATCTGAACGTTCCCAAGATTCTGGTAACGTATTAAGGAGTATTAAGCCATTTACCTCATCTCTGAAGTCTATGCCCAATCCAGACAATTCCTTCATGGTTCCGAGGAAATCGTTGATATGATCCGCCACAGCTGTACCTCCTGGTATTTCAAACCCATCATCTTCTTGATGTAGTACAGCTTGTTGTTGCCAGTCTTTGCTCGGAAAAGCTCCTCCAGCTTTCTCCATAAGACACGTGCATTTGTTTCTTCACTGACATGGTTGACGATACTATCGTCGATCCACTGACGAATAGTACTGCATGTTTTCTGGTGAAGATTAGCCCACTTTCCATCGGTCATTCCTTCTGGTTTCTGCTCCAGAAATATCGATCCATCATAGTCCTTCACATACAGAAGGTCTTTCATCCTTCCTCTCCATGTGAAATATTGGTACTCGTTAACAAAACCATTTTTCCGTTGCTCCCCTCCATCATAAAATTCTAAGCCGAATTTCAAAAAAACGGACCTCACCGTTGCGTCCGGAATGGTCGAAAAAATGGTGGAAATGACACTTCGTTTGTCAAAATCCGACACAGGGACCAAATTGCAAATTCCAGAAATTACATGGGTCAAAGTGCCAATTTCGAAAGTTCAGAGGCCAAGTGCCATTACGGACAAGTTCAGGGACTATATTGCAATTTACAAAAAAGTTCAGGGACTATATTGAACATTTCTGAAAGTATAGGGGCTAAATTGTAATTTCCAGAAAGTTCAGGGACCTATCTGAAATTTACAGACACCGCTGACGTGGCAGTTCTGCTGACGTGGCGGATGACGTGGCTGCTGACTGGATGCCCGTGTCTGCTGACTGTGTTGCTGACGTGTCCTGCTGACTGGGCGCTGACTGTGCAGGGGCTGCTGACGTGGCGCTGACTGGACGCTGACTGACGACACGTGGCGGCTGACGTGGTTGTCTTCTTCCTTGAGCAGCTCGTGACTGCGACTGGGGCGCGTGGACAGCCTTCTGTGAGGCGCGTGCGGCGCGTGACGACGTCCTGGACCTCCGATCGATCACCGGAAAATACCACCGTGCTCGTCTCTCCGTGAAAAGTCCGATGATGTGCTCAAAATCGATTTTCGACAACTTTTGTCGGAACCGACTTTCCGAACCGAAACTTCGTTTCTGAATTTCGGGATCCCTCCGTGCAACCGTAGCTCTGATACCACTTGTTGTGAATAAACACACAATAATATAGGATAATTTGAGAGAAAACTCTCTCTTTATATACCCACAAAAGAATTACAAAACTTCCAATACAAGCTTTACAAAAAACTCTCACCAATCACTCTCACTACACTTTCACACATTTAGGGATACAAACAATGGTCTCAAATGGCTCCTTTTATAATGCCCAACCGCGTGCTACAGTAACACGCGGTTGGGCAGTTGGCAACTTGCCAACTTGCAGATCTTGCATGAAGCAGCTGGCAGCATGCTTTCGGTGCTTGTGCTTGCTAGCTGCTTCATGCTGCTGTTTTCCAACAAATAGTCCATTGTGATCTCAAGCCAAGTAATGTTCTTCTTGATGATGCAATGATCGGGCACGTAAGTGATTTTGGATTAGCAAAATTCCTTCCAGAAGACACCAGTAACTTATCAACTAATCAATCAACCTCCATTGGAGTAAGAGGAACTGTTGGTTATGCTGCTCCAGGTAAATAAACTAAACTCTATCCAATCCTGGTTAGAATGAGATTCGAAAACCAGACTCCTGAACCACCTTATGAGATTTTAGTGTCATCAATCGAACTAATAATTTTCATTTTTCTATTTCCAGAGTATGGTATGGGAAGTGAGGTCTCAACACATGGAGATGTCTACAGTTTTGGCATAATCTTGTTAGAAATGTTTACGGGGAAGAAGCCGATAGACGAGATGTTTACGGGCAACTTGAACCTTCATAATTTTGTGAAGGAAGCAATTCCTGAAAGATTGGCTGAGATTATATATCCAGTGCTTCTTGTAGATAGAGAAGAAGCGGAGACAAGCGAGGCCAATGCTCACAATAAAAGCTGTATCAGAAGAAGTCATTGTGTTTCAGAGTGTTTGGTTTTGATACTGGGAATTGGAGTCACTTGCTCTTCAGAATTGCCTAGAGAACGAATAAACATGGAAGATGTTGCATCTCAGTTGGTTTCTATCAGAAACAAACTTGTCCATACACGTACTGTGCAAGTGCAATCAGTAACTCGTGTAAATGTTTGAGCACATGGCTCAGTTAAATCATGAGTGTTCTCAATTTTATTATCATCATCATTATTTTTTGCAGAATTGTAACTGAGACTTATCGTCTTAAAAGAGTGCAACATTTCTCACTTCATTCATGTATTTGGCCAGCAATAGTATTTTCAATTTTTGCTAATTTTGTTTCTTGTTTGAAGAAAATAATAATTATATATATATTTTTTTATTTGTTAAACTAATTAGCATCCATCATAGAGTTCACGTCCATTAATCTCTCTCTTTATTATTTTACCCATTGGTTTACATATTTTAAGTTAAGAATAAGATGCCTCTCTATGAACTATGAAGATCATATTACCCTATCATAATGATAATAATGTGATTGACTAAACAATAGAAAGTTGATTATTGGGTGTTAGAATTTAAAAATGATATTTTTTTTTTTAATTCTTGGAAACATCGCTGCCAAACTATTTCTTATGGGCTTAAGCGGAGCAGATAAAATTTCCGGCTGTCCCATGCTCTTATAAAAAACGCACTGCCTAAATTCGAACTCAAGACCTCAAGGTGAGATCATGAGTCTTACATCACCAAGTCACGCTCATTGATGTCTTAAAAATGATATTTATTTTTTTTGAAATCGTTGGAAATCTCACCGTCAAATCACCATTTCCGGGCTTAAGCGGAGTAGGTAAAACTAATGGCTGTCACAGGCTCTTACAAGAAACGCACTCCCTGAATTCGAACCCAATACGTCAATATGAGATATTGAATCATACATCACCAAATCACGCCTTCTGGGGACCTTAAAAAAAAGAGTTTGTTCCAAGTATTTGAAAATATTGGATTATGCACGAATTAGATTCAGATATAGTCATCGTATTGCTAATTGAAAAAGTTCTATCTAGACTATTAATGTAAATATTAATAGATTGTAAAGCAACACCAAAAGAAATTATCCGTCCACCTAAAAGTAAATTAGGTTTTTGAAAATTTTAATCTGAATGGACATTTTACAATAATAATAATGCATATTTTATATCAAAAACTAGTAATATGGGTGGAAAATGATTCTTTTTCATAACTTGATGTAGATATATGAAATATTTTAAAAAGTTAATATATTTTCAGACTTTTAACTTAACAACAGGGGATGAAATGATAATTTCTCTATATACACATTACACACACCACACACGAGAATTCGAAGTGGATCTTAAAGTTATACTGCTTATAATCGGGCCTTCACTCCAGCTAAAAAACAAAAGCTCTTGCAGACCGGCCCATTTATCGGCCCATGAAGACGCAACACTACAAGCAAGCAGCGTCTCCTACAAAGTTCCCTCGCGACCAGAACGAGACTTGAACGTGTCCTTACGAAACAAAATCAAAATGTCAACGTTCGAAGACCCATTCGATTCAGTTGACTCGGTCCCTGTCGCCGAGTCTACTCACTCCTTTGACGACAACGCTGAGCCGTTTAACTCCGCGTTTGACTTAAATGGCGACAACAATAATAATTCATCTTTGGAGGGTGGAGATGACGCGTTCGCATCTCAGCCGTCGATCTACGGTGAGTACGCCAATGGTGGATCCGACGGTCCGGTTTTGCCGCCTCCTTCAGATATGACTCCCGAGGAAGGCTTCGCTCTTAGAGAATGGAGAAGGTTCAATTAGATCTATTAATCTGGCTATCAACTATCAAATTTTGATTTTTGTAATTTTTACGGTAATTAAATTAATTGAAATGCCTGAAAGGTAAAAAAATTCGATTTCGAATAAAATTATTAGTGGGCTATGAAGGATTCACTGATTTTTTATAGTGTTATTATGTAATTGATTGAGGTGAATTGTTGTTAATTTCATAAAGAAATGATAAAGATGCTTAATTCGTAACTAAATTTTGTTGTTAAATATTTCTTAGGTTGCTTTAGCAGATTGATTAGGAGAAAATTCTGAGCTTGTTTAATGATTAATTGTTTCTTTGTTGAAGTTTTGAAATGTTTATAGTGTTTATGTTGGTCATTCAGAGAGAATGCGATTCGATTGGAGGAAAAGGAGAAGAAGGAAAAGGACATGTTGAATCAAATAATCGAAGAAGCTGAAGAATACAAACTCGAATTCTATAGAAAGAGGATTGTTACTTGCGAAAATAACAAAGACAGTAACAGGGAAAGGGAGAAGGTGAGTGGATTATGTTTTTGTCTCCTTTTGTTGTGGGGTTGGTTTTCTTTTATTGTTACAAGTCATTGTGGTGGTATGCATTTTATGTTTGTTATCATCTAGGATTATTTTGATCCCTTCATGTATCTCTTGCTTGTACAAATATGGTTGAATTTTTTTCATCGCAAGGGTAGTCATTTAGCTATTATATTATACGTGCAGAAAGTTTTTGTTTAAGTGATATTTTTCATAATATGTGCGTAACTGGGTAAATACAGTATATGAGGATCTATAATACGAGAACTTTTAGGGGACTATATAAAGGTTTCTTAACGGTCAAACAAAGATGAATGTTTTTTTTAAGCATTGCAAGGAACAGAAGCCAACACCCGCCCGACCCATGTGAGCAACATCTGAACCCCAGTATTCTTGTAACAGCCAAAGAGCTTTTACCGAAACCACAAAACTTATGGGAGTTTCTCAGTTAAGAGCATTGTGCATTGGAAACTAATAAGAATTCTTCATGGAGATGATGGTTTAAATGCAAAAAGCCTTCTCAGATAGTGTCCATTTAGTTGCGTCGTCCAGACTCCAGACAACTTCCATTGTTTCTGACTTGTGTCTTCTTATATGCAGTTATTGGTGGCCAGTCAGCAGAAGTTTCATGCTGAGGCTGATAAGAACTACTGGAAGGCAATTGCAGAGCTCATTCCCAACGAAGTGCCAGCTATAGTGAAGAAGAAAGCAAAGAAGGATCAGGAAAAGAAGCCGTCCATTGTTGTGATCCAAGGTCCAAAACCTGGGAAACCAACAGACCTCTCAAGAATGCGGCAGATACTCATAAAACTTAAGCACATTACACCTGCCCACCTGAAGCCTTCTCCGCCTCCAGCACCAGCCAAGGATGCTAAAACCACCGATGCTGCTGCAACAGCTGGTCCGTCCCAGCCTGCAACTGATGCAACCCCCACTGAGGTTGTGGCTGCTGCTTGATAGTTATGTTGTGGCCTTCTAAAGATATATGAGCATATTTTATTAGACTGTTTCTGTTTGTAGTTGAGCTCCTGAACTTCATCAATCTCTATACTTAAAGCACATTTGAACCTCATCGGTTTGGTATGGTACTTATTTGTGGGTCATAATTTGTTGTGTTTATGTGCAAAACCTGTTTATTTCGACAATACCTATTTCCCAACTTAGCATCGGTAAAATTTCACATGCAGAATCTGCATAATGGTCAGCCTTTTAGGTTGAGGGATTTTGTATTTTCCTTTCGGATGAACACGAAGAGACGAGTCTGTTGCAGACATTAATGATTGAGAAGCTTGAACTGTGTTGGACAAAGTTGCGTGGTCCACGTTTCCTTTATTGGAATTGTGGTTACCATTACAAGACCTATTGTATGGGCTTGCCCTGTTGGCTTTTTTTTTTTTTTTTTATGTGCTCCATAATTCTCTGTAGTTTGATAATGTTTTGCAGCAGCAGCAGTTTGCCTTGGAATTTGGCTTTATGGTTTGTAAGGTCAGAAATTGAAAAAATATAACTACAAAATTAGATTCGATATTCAATATTATGCAGGGGAAGGGGATAAAGCACATTGGCTTTCAGCAATTAGGATGATCCAATTCTATCGATCTAGTTCACAATACATTTCAGTGTAGAAAATTAAGAAGAAAAATTGTTCAGCATACAACCGATTCCCCTACTAATACAGAGACCAAGAATTACATAAACTTAACTTCCATCCAATCTAATATTAAACTTTACATTAATCATGGAATCACAACCCCCCGGTAAGTTCTGAAATCAGTTATCTTTTGACTGTCTAGCTGGAAGATTTGAATAAATGATGTAAGCCGGTTAGTAAAGCAGTTCTTTTCTTTCAGGATTTTCAGCATTGACCATTACCTCCCATGAACACTGGCAGGAGAACGACCACTTCTCTCACTGCCAATGTCATCTTCGATTTCACATGCATCTATACAAAGGCCATTGTTGTTGACACTCAATTCAGAACTAGCATTACTGCTCGTAGCAAGAGGGGAGTCTGAAACACTAATTGTTCTGCTTCGTGGCCCTGATCTCACACTGTAAATAGAGGATGCTGGAATATTTGTCATCAATGGCCTTAAATTACCAGGAATGCTTCGCCTTATATCCTGCAATTGAGATCAGGAAAATCATAAGTACCATCACTGAATTTGTTTAACTACATATTCGTTCAATTGTATTGAACGGAATCTCAAGGTGCACAGCCGAAAAGGAACTAATAGATGTATGCATAATGTAAGAGCAACATTATCTGTGACATCAACAAAAGCTAGGCAGTAATTAACATGAACATATGGAGGAAATGAGAAAGTAACCATGTCATAGGAAGTCGATACAAGGATTTCAAAGACTAAATACACAAGGCATGAGGAAGAGCCTCATATTCAGACACAAGCAACATTAGTCTGAAATTGAAAAGAATCTAACATAAAATGGAATCATAAACTTACCATATGCCTAATAGCCATATCCAATGACTTCTTTGACAGTGTTCTTCCAAAGCCTGAGCTGTCTGGGGACGAAGACTTCCCAGTCGGATTAACATGAGGAGAATTTTTGTCATCTTGCTTGGGAGGTGCCAGTTTCCGCATATTGATCACCCTCTCAACCATTTTTGTCCCCATTACAACAGGGCTCACATTGTCATTAACTTTAGAATATCCACGACTGACTGCAGGAACAGAGCTCCCACCTGGATGCAGAACTCCATTGGGGGCTCGTCCTCTGGAAGGAGAGCATGACTGTCGTCTAGGTCTTCCATTAGATACAGGCTCAACAGAAGAAGATCGAGGACTGGGTGCTCCAGGCCTACCCCTAGTGGCTGAAAGTGGCCTTTCAGGAACTGAGGTCCTTAAGTTTGGTGGAGCGTCAAGCGAGAAACCAGGCATCTTTGAAGGATTCCATGGTCTAGATCTCACTGTTGGAGAAGTGGCATAAGATGGCACTGGACTTTTTGATGTCGTGGGAGCAGGCTTGGCAGCAGTGAACGCCTTAACTGGAGGAGCAGAGACAGTGGGTGCACTTGATGGCGTGGATGGTCGACGAATTGGCGTGGATGCCCTTGATGTGGACTTTGATGGAGGGATTGAGGAGGGTCTTGAAGTTGGCGTTGAAGATCTTGCTGTAGACCTGGAGGGAGTGGAAGATCTTGAAGGAACTGTAGTCTTAGCCGCAGAAACTGTGGGCTTAGAGGCAGAAACCGACAGCTTAGAGGCAGAAACTGACGGCTTAGAGGCAGAAACCGCGGGCTTAGAGGCAGAAAGTGTGGGCTTGGTAGTGGAAACTGTGGGCCTAGTAGTGGAACGTGCGGGCTTGGTTGAAGACAAGGTGGGCCGAGAAGTAGGTGTTGAAGATCTTGGTTTTGATGATGTGGTCAATGTAGAGCGTCCAGTTGGTGTTGAAGGTCTTGATCCAGGACCGCCAGATGATGAAGGCCTCCGGACTCCAGTACTTGAATTATTTAACCCAGGTGAAGAAGCTGGCTGTCTAGACACTAAGCTGCTCCGTTCACGTGGCTCTGGCTTAAGGTCTGCTAACTATAAGAACAAAAACAAAGATAACAAGGCAACAAGAGTTTATGAATTCAAGCCTCAAGATAACTCCAAAATTCAGAGCATTAGAATACCAAGACAAACAACCCTGGGTCAGGGATTTAAGATTAATATGATCATGGAAGAAGCAACTCCATTCCATTCTACAGGTATTTTTCACTGTCTTGAACAATCATCAAACTCGGATATTTGTTAAAATGCATAATCCAATGCGAGCAATGTAATGGGAAGTCTGTATCACCAAGAAAATCGGAAACAGAACAGTATAATTTAGTTTCCAATAGGGTCTCAACTATTTCAAACATGTAATCCCAACATATCTACTTCTACTTATATGGAAAGTTCGCAATTTGCTATTTTTCTGATTTCTACAAGAATCTCATTTTCCATCAAAGCTGACTAGAAGTTCAACCTAACCATGAATGCCTATGTGAGGATCGAGTTTCCTCAGGAACCAGGGTAGTACAATGATTACATTTTCACTTTCAATATTACATAACAAAAGATAATTCTTGTGCTATAAAGCATCATGTCACATACTAATTTAACCCAAATACTTCAAAAAAAACAAGTTCCATTCAACCAAAAAACTTAAGATAGTGCTCTTACTCTAGATTTCAGGGCAGTGGAGTGAACCTTGGGAGTACCAATTTGACTCATAACAGTCTTTTGTGATTCCATCTCTAAAGAAGGAAAGAGAGGAGTACCAGGAGGAGTTAGAAGCCTGAAAACAGAGAAAGTTTAATTGCCATCATCTCACCTGATTAAATGTATAAGAATTAACCGATTTCTAATTAAAATAAGAATGCTGATGAGAATAATCAAACTACCACACCTTCACAAATTTCGAACAAGAAAATTCTAGTTGGTAAGGCTTTTTGCTTCGCAAGAGGTCTAGGGATCAATTTCTTTCCCACCAACCTATGGGAATATTCACTTAATTTCTTTTTGTGCTCAGGCTGAGGTGGGGTTGGGGTGTGTGGTAGAAGAGGAAAAAAAATGAAATAACACGCATAGGCACAGCTTTATCATTAAAAAAACAATAACCCTAGGCAAAACCTGGAAAAAGTTCTATATGGTAATGTGCTTGTAATTTCACAGGGCCAGTTCGAGCATGCATACGTAAATGGCTGAAATATCATGTAGCCAAGGAATATTCAGTGGGTATGTTTACCCCTTAAAACTTCTGCCTCTAAGCTCTTCTAATGTGAGAAAGCTAGTAAAAAATGATTCATTAATCATTTCATGAACTTTCACAAGATTTTCGGAAAATATTCAATATGCTGAAGACCAATACTTACTCTCAATATTCTATACGCTTGTTTTCCTCTACTTTGGTCCTTTTCCAACCAAGACCCTTCAAATCCAAATCAGTCCTATACTTCTAGAAATACAGGCAATATTCTAAAAAGTTAAAAAAAAAATAAGACCAACAAAAACACTAATTTTGCATAAGTAGGAGCTGACCTAGCTTCTTTATCATCATATAACTACTCTCCATAAGCTAAGAATGATAATAACTCCAGCATTTTAAACAGTAAATTATTATCAATTTTAGTAAGCAAGCAAATAAAAAAGTTCAACAAAATTACCAGTCATAGTCATTTTTATCATTATCAGAATTAAGAAAATCATCAGCACCAATCTTTCTTGCTTGAGTATTCGACGACGAAATGTTAAATATCGGAGAAGTCCCTGGCTTCGACCCTGTTAGTTCACAAAAATTGAACATTTCAAAAGATCAAAATGACACACACCTAAAATTACCAAATAAAAAGCAATACAATACTTTTAAAATTATAAAATAATAATAATAATAATACCTAATGGCGCGTCGTACTCCTCCGAGTTGTTAAGAAGCAAATTCGCTTGCTCCTTCTCTCGCTTCCGCATCTCGAGAAACAGCGACAGCTCCTCGTCTCTGTCTTTCATCATCGACGCTCTCAGCTGCTGCCTCTGCTTCAATGCCGCAGCTTGCATTTGCGGTTCTTGTGACCTAAAGCTTCGATTCATTCTCAGATCGACAACTACACTCAAAAGCTTCTCATTCACTTCTCCAGCAACAAAAACGGCACCGGATTTGAATTCTTCAGCCGTTCCGCATAATTTAACTAGATCTAGAAAAAATTGAACAAACGAGCAACAAAAACGACTAAAACGACATGTCGTTTCAGCGAAGAAACGAATCTTACCTGAGCTAGCAATATAAAAAATTGTTGGAAAATGGGGAAGAGATCAGAGAAGATGGTGGGGTGAAGAGTGAGTGGCAAATAGTGCAAATAACGAGTGGTTCGAGGGGTGAAATGGGGATTGTAGGAGAGGGTTTTGATTACATTCGAGTCCACACGTTAACGCAATCTTGAATCGAACGAAAGTACACGAGCGAGCACACATTTCTATATAAATACATACATACATAATAAATACACAAATACATACATAAATAAAATCATAAATATTACGTAATTATTCCCCAATTAATTAAATTAAATCTTAAAGAGTTCTACATTACTCTCTCTCTCTCTCTCTCTCTCTCAAGAGTTTAGGTTGCGTGGTTGTGTTCTTTCTTCTTTCTTTATAATAAGAGAGGAGAAGAGAAGAGACGAATCAAATTCGGTGGGTGGAATCGGAATCGAAATCGGATGGAGTCGTCGATTAAGGAGGTTGAAGAAGAAATAGAGAGGGTTGTTGAAGAGGCGAAAGAGTTACAGGAATCAGCAGCTACGTTCGTGAATAGGACGTCAAGCGATGAGCAATCCCTAAGGCACCGCGCTCTTTCGTTGGACTCTAACATACGTCGCTTGCGTTCTTTGCTTCATTCCAACAACTCCAATCTTCTCTATTCTTCTAAGTTGGCTGACAAGGTCAGCCCCCTCTTTCTCACTTTTTTTTTCATTTTTACAATTTATTTCTCCTTTTATAATTACTACAACGACACAGTTCGCTTGAAATTTTCAACAGCTGGAAGATGATTTACAGAAAGCTCAATCTTTGATATATGATGGCGATGCCTCCGCTGTCCTTCCCATCAAAGCTCATGGTATACGCCTATCAACTATCCTATCCATCCATTTTTTTTTTTAATTAATCCCACTGTGTTAATAATCGTCAGGTGCTTTTATCAAAATGTTTATTGGTCCAATCAATGTTCGAGCCAATCGCAAGGACGTCCAGTTGAAGGTTAAAGAGGAGTATAATAGCTACAGAGTATGTAATTCAATTGTAGTTTGCTCCCCTCCCCTCTTCTTCAATTCAATTTTTCTTTTTCTTTTTCTTTTTTCTTATTTTATTAATCATTAATTATTCTTCTTGTTTCTGTGGACTGGAGCAGGATAGAACTGCCCTTTTGTTCCTTCTTTTTCCATCAACACTACTCATATTGAGATCTTGGATCTGGGATGGATGCTTGCCTGCGTTTCCGGTTCAGCTCTACCAGGTCCTTTTCTCTTCCATTTCCCTTTTCTACATTCACATGCATGTTATTATTTCCTTACTTTTGACATTTTGGTCAGGCATGGCTGTTGTTTCTCTACACTGGCTTGGCTTTGCGAGAGAACATTTTGAGAATCAATGGAAGTGATATTCGCCCTTGGTATTTCCCTCACTCTATTTTTCTGCCACGGCTTAACTACAGAAAACCCACTTAATTATGCACAATCATGCTAGTAGAATATTTCAAAAGAAATTCAATAATCAATACCAAGAATTTAGGTTGAATGGTAACTTTTAGCCTAGGTCAAAGTGAAAATCACTTCATCAAGCTGGTTTTTTTTCCTGGTTATAAAGTTATATGATTTCAATATTTGCATACACATATCGCTGCTCAAATTGGGTATGAAATATGTAAACCAAGAACAACTCTGTCCGATGACTTTTGTGAGGTTATGAACATTGAGCTAATGCTGCAAATAAGGATGCAAATATGACCTATGGATCAAAATCTTGGCTGTATTACATGCATGAATAATGAAATCCATCAATAACAAAATGAAGCAAGAAAATAAGTTATGCTAGCTTTCTCATTCATCATAAATTTTGTGCTATGCATGTATCAAATGAATGGAGATCCATATGAAGGGGATCTGATTGTTGTACAGATCTTATCACTACGTAGTGTTGGCAATAGGTGTCCTAGTAGTTTCCTTGTTAGGCTTAGCAAAATCATTGCCGTTGGGCAGAGAAAAGCATAGAACAAGAGAAGTCTGTTCTTTTTTGGCCAAAGACTAAAGACCAACGTGCTAAGGCACTGAGTAAGGGTAATTTATGTCACTACTGGTGTTTGATTTAGGGTGTGCTTTGCTTAGTTCTTTTTAGATTTATGGCAGTTAATTTCTGGGACTGATAGGAAAGGAAAGAGAATGATCATCATTCTCTGTCGATCCTACGTCTTACTTCACTCTTTACTTTTTTTAGTCTTAATCCTACCAAATCAAAAGAAATGATTGGGAATTCCACTTATATCAGCATTTATATGATTTCAGTATTATGGTCCCAAGAACTGTCGGACATTAGTTCAGATTAGAGAAATCAGAATGCAAAGTTCATGTGGAGGCTAATTTATAGCTGTAAAGTTATCCCTGCAGTGATGTCAAATTGGAAGTTTTTGGTGCTTCAGTGACTGTCAGCATGGTCTAGTCTGTTAAGCATTGGATTTCTTGCTCTTCCTAACTTAAAAAATCTTAATGGGGAGGGCTTATATGTTGTTTATGGAAGTTCAGTGGGAACAACAGCTGCCTTAGGATTGCTTGTGCAACTGGTCAGAATTAGGACCTCATATTATTCACCTGCCAACTTTATGGATGTAAATGGTTTCTTGTGTTTCCTGTCCCTTTCGTCTTGATTGATATTGTATTAGATGGGACATCAAGTAATAGTGTTCCTTAAAGCTTATTTTTCTTAGTTTAAATTAAATGTTAATTCTTGGTATACTCGACGGGTCCCTTAAAAAATAATAAAATAAGACATAATTCCAGCCCACTTGTTTCTTTATTCTTCTTCCTTGGCCTAATGTGCACTCACCCATTTCTGTGTTTGAAGTATGTTTAGAACATGAATGCAGCTACAAGAAAAGTCAACATGGCAGGATTACTATGTTTTTGAGTAGGCATGTTTGATGAATTATCTACATAGTGAACTATCACTTTGAATACTCTTGTAATTGTAATTGTGTGTTTCTATGTTTCCTCTCTTTCTTATATCTAGTGATTTCTAATTAACAAAGATACTGAATATGCTTTTGCAGGTGGATTTATCATCACTATTGTGCTATGCTAATGGCCCTTGTTAGTCTGACATGGGAAATTAAAGGACAGCCGAATTGTGCACAAAAGCAGGTTACTCTTGGTCCATTACATGCTAATTGTATTCTCAGTAGAAATGATTAAAAGTCAGTTGACTGTTGTGCAGAGAGGAGTACAACTTTTCCTTCAATGGGCTATGATGCAAGGAGTTGCCATGCTCCTGCAAAACAGATATCAGCGTCAAAGACTATATACTCGTATTGCCCTGGGAAAGGTGTCCTGTGAAATTATCTTTTGCATGTTCATTTTTTCCTTTTATTACACTGTTTGTTCACTAGAGACCCCTGCCCTAGCTTCACCCCTGTTTTTAATTTTTCGATCTCCCATTACATTGCTATTACATATTTTAAAAGTTCTCATTTGTCAGAATGCCTCCATTTCAAGTGCATATTTTTATTGGCATTCAGTTATAATCATATTATGTTGTTTTTCTCAGGCCAAGAGAATGGATGTTGTTTGGGGAGAAACGGCTGGTGTAGATGGCCAATTGTGGCTATTGTGTCCTATACTTTTCATATTACAGGTGATTCAATCTTATTGACCATTTCAGTTAATATAAAAATTTACAGACGTAACAATTCCCTATCAAGTTCTAGTTGTTACCTCTAAAAAAAGTTATGTTTCTTGTCAGAAATTTTTCCACTGATGATTTGTTTACATCCATAAAATTGTCACACTATTACCCTATAGCCTAGTGACTATGTGCGTGAATAACAGTCCATGGCTGTAGATTTCCAATAAAAGTAGCACCTTGAGACCAATAATTTACCATGACTTTATAGGTTTTTATAAGAGGAAAGCAAAAATGCAATTTGGCAGTTTCCCTCACTATTAACTTACTTAAAAGGTTAAAATTTGCCTCCAATGGCGTAGTCAAGTTGGTTTTCAAGCATCTTAATAAAAGCTTGTCATCCGGATTCGTCTTGGGGGAGATAAAGGGGTTAAAAATATATTTGGACTTGCCAAAAAAAACTGACTAAAAAACTTCATGTGATTCTGAATTCTGAATTCTGATTATTCATTTTTTTCCATCTCAATGCATGATTTTCTTTTTTCGTGTCTTTGTACTCATCTTTTCTGTTTAGCCCGAAGCATTCTACTTTCTGTACTTCTATTTGGTTCGCATCTGGAATTTGAATTCTTTGGATTTATCAATGTGGTCTGTCCTTGGACTTATTTGATTTGATTATGCTTATCAACTTGTTTTTAGGGTTTTGAAGCATATGTTGGACTATTGTTGCTGAAAACAGCATTGGTCGGGGTTGTATCTGAATGGCAGGTAGGATATACTACAAGTATTTTCATTTCCTTCTTTTATTCTGTGGAAAATCTTGCACTGCTCATCAGCTTGATTAAATAAAAAAAGATACATAATATTGTAAAATGAATGTGGAATGTGCTCATTTTTGCATCAATGTTGTGTGGCGGAAAATTGTTTTCCACAGGTGAGTTTTTGCGGAGTCCTTTTGGTTGTGATGGCTGTTGGGAACTTCATAAACACAGTAGAGACACTCATGGCAAAGTCAAGGTTTAAAGCAAAGATGAAAAGAAGTAAGAGCAAGCCGGAGTTTTAGGGAATTCCTAACATTTAGGCAAAATCTTACCTGAACTTTTCAGTATGTCAATTTTGGAATGTGCGTGAAATTTGTTTTGTTGAAGCTGAGGCAATGAATTTTCTTCTTAAGATGATCATTTTAGCCAACTTTTATTCTATGAATGATTGAATGAATGAATATACAGGTTAACATTTTGTGTTACCGCATGAAATTATGTTAGCGGATAAAAAAAATGAATGAAATGACACGAGTTGTTGTGCCACTTTGCTAAAGTGGATGGGAAAAGTTCTGGTGGTGAGCCTTTTAGGTTTGTAGAATAGTTGAGAATGAATCAAATTGTGATTCAACTATCTATCCGAATTGAACGCTCTCTCAAAATTTCATGCAATTTGTGGGTTGATTGATGTTTGTGCCCAGAATTGGTTGCCATATGTGGACCGAAAGCCTGACTATGTTAATCAAAAAAAGCAATTTATACGTTAAATTTTCCTAACATCCTAAAACTTCATAATTTTCAAAAATTATTTTGTCACTATCTTTTAACTCATCACAAAATTAGGGTAGCTTCCACTTTCTTGTCATTGGACTTTTGACAAACCTGGGGTAGACCCGGTTAAGGTTCCGGTTCGGAACCGGACGGTTCCGGATCCAATCGATTCCGGTTCGGTTAGGGTTCCTACCCTAGCCGAACCGGTTGGAACCGCTGGAACTGTTCGGTTCCAACGGTTCCAATTGGAACCGGTTTGAATTTATATTACAATTATTTTTTTTTAGATAAGAATTTTATCTATAATTTAATGTAATTATGTAATGTAATAAATTTAAATTCATAATTTTAAATTATATTGATTTATCAATCTCAATTTTTTATTTTCAATAAAGCAAAAAAAAAAAAAAAAAACCGGTTGGAACCGGAACCGAACGGTTCGTTTCCGGTTCCACACAAAGTGGAACCGAACTGAACCGCCGGCCGGGTCATTCCGGTCTAACAACTTCTTTCAACGGAGGCAGTGAACAGTAGTATATATTATTAAAACTGTTACCATTGATCGTGTGGCTGAAGTACCCCGAGAACAAACGAAGCAAATTAATACCGTACACGTAGAAACACCGGATTTTATTTCCACATTAATTTAGCCGACTGAGTCTGTATGTTCATTATTCTGTGAGACCTCTATAGTAGCGTGATAGGGAAGCAGGCTTTCAAATCGAAACTGAAAATTCAGATTGGACCAAACCGACGTCGTTTCGATTAACCGATGAAGAAATCGAATATGAGAAGCGAAGCTAGCACCAGTAGTAATAACAATAACCGTAGAGCAGAAACAGTCGTTGCTGATTGCGGCACCTGTCGAAGCTCATGCGGTTACTGTAAATCTTCCGGTCGCTCGAGCATCACTCACGGTCCGTCGTTTTAATTTTCCCTTTTTCAATTTATATTTTTCCTAAAATGAAATTGGTGATCGAATTTATTTATTTTAAAACTTTGCTTGTTAATCAAATTCAAATGTGTTTGCTTATTTCGGAGTTGCAAATTTTGTAATTTCTGATTGTTCAGTTGATCAGTTAGCTTTATTTTAAACGATCATGAACAAAATTTGTGATTTTTTTTAATTTACTTTGCTTGTCTTTGCAGGTTTATGGGCATACAGCGTTACAGTGGATGACTACCAAGGTTTGTCAGTATAATTGGTTCATAATGAAAACTTTTGTTATCATTTGCTTAGCCAAAAGTTGAGTGTGTTGAGATTTTGTGGTTGTCTTACTTGAATGCATGTACAGTTCAATAGATAACGGTTGCAATTTATCGTTTGCGAGGTGTTGTGGTTGTTATTAAAGAAGTAAAGTACATCATATTGCAATCTTATTCTTCAATAAGCTTTTTGTTTTTAATATTGTGTTGATCCATTGAATAAGCTCCTTCTATAGGTGATTTATCAAAAATTGACGTGTGATGATATCTTAGGATGTTTTCACTTGCAAACATTTAATTTAACATGACAGTGTATAATTGAATATTATCCAAAATCTTATTGTACACACAATAAGATTTTGTACATGTTTGTACGTGATCAAAATCTTATTGTACACACAATAAGATTTTGACAAAACTGCAAGAGGAAAAAGTGTTTGTACGTAATCAAAATTGTATAAACGTGAAATTACTTTATATTACTTGTTTATATTGGTAGATGTTTGATTTGTTCTTATTAAGTTTGCAGCCTTACATATGCATTATTGTCTTTCTTGGTATAATTTCATTTCATTTTTTTCCCATTCTTATTATGTCAAGCTCTTTTGGCAGATCTTCTTGACCGGGGATGGAGAAGGTCCGGTTCTTTCTTGTACAAACCTGATATGGAAAGAACATGCTGTCCATCTTATACTATTCGTCTGAGGGCAAGTGATTTTGTCCCTTCAAAAGAGCAACGTCGAGTTTCGAGACGAATGCAAAGGTGAGCAATTATACTATCTTCAATTTTCTTAATTTCCTGATACTGAGATTGCATCTCGGTTATATTTACTACCATATAATCTGCTTTCTAATAGGATCCGTAGAAGAAATTTCAATTTGTTTCAGGCTTTGATTGATTTCTAAGATTTTCAAATTTTGAGCTAGCCAATCATAGTATATCATATACGATCTATTGAAGAAAAAAGAGGTTTATTTTTCTATTTGTTGGCTCTGAACGAGGAGATCCATTGTGCCGTAAGATTGCATCTTTCCAATAGAATAGACATTTGTTTAGCAAATTGCAAAGATACCTAATTGCTGGTTTTATATTCTTTCTTCTGCATGTATAAATCTTGACCTGTTGATGATACCAATCTTCGTTATCTGTGCATTAATTTGTTTGCTGTTGCTAGAGAATTTTCTTTTTTTTCCTTACATAGATGTTTAAGTTTACAAACATAGCAATATTTAAAGGAAAGCTCTGTAATTACTAACTGTGTTGTATACCTAGATTCTTAGACGGCACATTGGATGTGGAAAAAAAATCAGTTGAGTTTATAGAGGATCCAAGTACTTCTAACTGCCACAAAGTTTCAAGTTCAGTGGAAAACAACTCTTCGTCTCATAACAATAAAGAGAAGAACAAGAAAGAAGAAATCTTGCATTATTTTTCAGGCCTAATTGACAATGCAGTGCAGTCTTGTTTTGGAAGTGGGGAATTTGCTTCTGGTATTCAACTTCCCAAAGCTTCAGTCAAAAAGGTTTCACTGGCAAAAAGGAAACTGCTAGTTGAAGGAATGGAAAACCTCTTATACTCCAGTAACATTGCATTCCAAATAGCGGCCACTATAAAGAGGGCACAGTTAGCTGAGAAGGATGTCCAGCAGATCAGAGTTTTGGGACAAAGTGCAGAAGATAAGGAACCATCTCCCAAAATCATAGCAGAAAAATTGGCAAGCTCCCTAACTCAGCTGGCAGAAATTTCTGGCCTTTCTATCAGGGCTTGCAATGGGCACCTTAATTTTTATTCTTCTGTGAAACTGGCTTCATCGGACAAAGACACTCAAGTTGCTACCATTTCTGATGAATCTGCCAAAGGGTGTGACATTAAAGGCAGCTGTTTGAATAATAGCTCTGAAAAACCTCAGGGAAAAAAGCATAAGCTCCAGATCCTCTTGAAAAGATCCAGTTTTGATCCCCAGGAGTTTGATTTGTATAAGCAATATCAGATTAACGTACACAATGATAAACCTGATCAGGTCACTGAGACCTCATATAGGAGGTTTCTAGTTGATTCTCCCTTAGTTTTTGTTCCACCATCCGGTGATGGTACAGTTCCTCCTTGTGGCTTCGGCTCTTTCCATCAGCAATATCTGATCGATGACCGGCTAGTTGCTGTTGGTGTGATAGACATTCTTCCTAGATGTTTGTCAAGTAAATATTTATTCTGGGATCCAGATTACGCCTTTCTATCACTGGGAAAATATTCAGCTCTACAAGAAATAGGTTGGGTTAAAGAGAATCAAGCCCATTGTGCTACGCTTCAGTATTATTATCTTGGCTATTACATCCACTCTTGCCGGAAAATGAGATACAAAGCAGCATACCGCCCATCAGAGCTTCTCTGTCCACTTCGATACCAGTAAGTTGTTTTGTATCTAGAATTTAACAGCTATTACTGGACATAGAACTATTTTTAAGCCCATTTTTAGCTCCTTTACTAATGTTTGTGGGATCTATTTCATTTCAGTGAAACTCTTAGTGTAGTTTCTCAAAAAAAAAAAATCTGTTAACTTTGTAACAACAGTAGCCTTTTTATTTGAGTGATGCTCAAATGGGCTCATCCCTGTCAACTTTTTTCAAACAAGGGTCCACTTGAGAACATGTCTGGGTTGATGGCGTTGCAATAATTCGGGAAAAGAAAAGGAAGGTTTTTTGTTTGGATCTGTGTCATCTGTCTTCTTTCATGTTCACAGGTCCTTGAGCTTAAGTTTCTTTAATTGATATTCTTCAGCACTAAAGAGACTCTGATGTATAAGACTGGCCTTTTATATATCATATATATGTATTTGATAGAATCTCTCAATCACACACAATTTCATTTTCTGGTACTTTTAAACGTCTCTGTCTGACAAGCAGTGACAATGTTTCCAGGTGGGTACCATATGATATCGCAAGGCCTTTGCTCAATAGAAAGCCATATGTCGTTTTGTCAGATTTTGCCAGCTTACAATCTGAGAGCTCACCATCTTATGATTCTGAAAATGTTATGGGATCGAATCATGATGACATTGGCCAAGGAGACTCAAATGATGTCATCATGGACTACGATGATGAAATGCTTGAGCCTGAGTCTGGAAGTGATGATGATAATCCTGACACAGAAACCAGTGGTCAGACTGTTGCA
>SKCR01047445.1:0-42702 GCA_019454045.1 Zanthoxylum bungeanum
TAAGGATTGGTATAGCTACAGTACCGGTTGTAGCCGCAACCCTTGGATGAGAATCTAAGGTCTAAGATTTAACGTAATTTTTATATATTAAAAATTCAAAAAACTAATTTAATTTTGAGAATATTCGATACCCTGAAATTTTGGGCATTAAACAAAAAAAATGAGGCATTGAATGTAAAAATACGCGTATTGAATATGAAATTTATCTTTTACCCTATATATAAGATTTGACACTGATTTGACTTGAAGCTATTGTTAGGGGTGTTCATAGGGTCTGGTCAACCTGCGACAGCCAGAGGGGTATAAGCCGGAGGCGAAGCCGGAGGGTATTCCTCTCCGGTTTCTCCTCTAGCCTCCGGCCTATTCCCATCCGGCTTCACCTCCGCCCTCCGGCCTATTCCCCTCCAGCGGTCAGGTCTGTAAAATTATAAATGTAATTTCGGGTCACAGTGAACCCGACCTGTAACATCTGATCGAGTCGCGGGATGAGTGTAAAAAATTGGGTTTGACCCAACCCGACCCGAATTTGATGGTTTTCCCATTTTCCTATGTAGTTAATTTATCATAATTTGGTTTAACTACAAATCCTATCAAAATTGTATCATAAAAAATATATATTACACATTTTCCGACCTGACCTGACCCGCATGTTTCTGAATCGACTTGTAGCGACCGACGTGTGGTGGTTACACTTTCAAATTTTAGATTTCGGGTCTTCCAACCCGCATGACCCGACCCGATAGGAATTAAGAAAATTAAAAAAATTGTCCCTATCCGACCCGTGGACACCCATGGCTATTGCTCACTTGAAAATTCATAAATTAATCAAAAATTTAGGTATTAAACATGAAAAAAAAAAAAAAAAAAAAAAACAAGCAAATTGAAATCCATAGCATTAACTTGAAATTTAGACAATAAACATGAAAATACAAAAATTATTCTCACAATTGTTAAAGATTTTTCACTGATTTGATATTTCACATGCGTGAAATATTCAACCTAAAATTTTATGTAATTAACTTGCAATTTTGGACATTAAACTTAAATTTTAATGGCATTAACCTGAAATTTTGGGTATTGCATATGAAAACGGGGGCAACGAACTATGAACACTGTAAAATTTAAATTTTTTTATCATTAATCTAAAATTTTAGACATTAAATATGAAAATTACAAAACTATTTGATACGATCTAAGATTGGGTTTTTCACATGTCAAAGTTAGACCATTCACAAAAGCAAATGGATTCAGTCTTCATGAATTTAATTGAGGCTACTGAAGATGGGCCTAGCCCATTGAAACTACATTTCCGATTTGATATATGCAATGAGATTTCTACAGTGTTTGTGTTTTGACCATAATTTTCGCATCTGATGTCTTATTTTGGTAATGCAAGTTGCATTGGAAAGAATACTTAGAGATCTACAACTTTGTAGTTTACAGAAGAAGATAAATTCAGATTTTTTCCTAGTAAAAAATGAAGTCGTAATTATCCTTATAGTTTTTAGGTTTTATATTTTACTTTTATGTTATGTTTAAGTATTGGGCTGAACTTTAATGTTAATTTAAAGCTCATGCATGAAATTTAAGTCTTATTTAGCTTATAATTTAGTTCTATCAGTTTAATTCGGATTTCTTTTAAGTATGTTAGTTTAATTAGCTTTCTTTATTTAAGTTAACTTAGGATTTTACAAGAGTTTATTTAAATGTACATTTATCCTGTAATTTTGATAGAGATTTTGACTAAAGAATAGTCATTGGCGTTTAACACCTAACTGTGAGAGCATGGATTCTCTCTTGATTGTTAATTGAACCATTATCAAGACTTTCAAAGATTGGCGATATTTGTGGCATCTCTAAATAGCTAGTAAGATTGCTTCAAGAATACATAAAGATTGTTAAAGGTAGGTTCTCTAGAGATTCGACTTGATCTTAAAGAGGTTTTATTTCATAACAAAACGGGTTCAAGGTTCTGACAATAAATAAAGAAGAATTTTCAAGAACATATTTCTTGTGGTCTAACCTGATCTTGGAAGAGTTTTTTCTTACAAAATCATGATTTATGATTCTTGAGGTTCGCTCAATTACGTGTGGTTACATATGAATCAATCATATGGTGGTGTTTCGTCAATTGGTATTAGTTGAGGTTAGCGGATACCTAATGCGGGTATCCCATTAGGTATCTGCTGGGTTTTTCCATTTAGCAAATTTGCCCACTAGCTACCCGCTGCGGGTTTTGATTTGTAATACCAAACCCACCTATTACCCGCTAAAAAATATATCAAATCTTACCCACATCGGGCGAGTACCAATGGATTTGTGGATTTGTGGATTTGTGGGTGAAATTGACATCCTTATATATTGTCGTCATTTTACTAGGTGGGGATTAAATGTAAATATTTTTTAATCTGCTTCGACTAATTGAGAATAGACAAATTAATTTTGGGTTAAAAATTATTCCCTCGTATATTTTTTCCGAAGTGTGAAAGCCCTCGTGTACAAACCCTAATTGCTATCTGAATCTACAAGAAATGCTTACCTCTAACCTAACCTGTATTGCATCTAAATTTATTGGCCTTTATGAGTGCATTAATTTTAATAAAATAAATTATTTGCTTGAGCATCACCGCCGTATAGTTTTTGGAAAATTTCTTTGTTATTTTCAATAAGTTGAAAAAAAAATAATTGGATAACCCAGTAGTGGAAACTAAAAACGTCAAAGAAAATGTACCAAAAAAAAAAATTTAAAGTTTCTAGAATACTTTTGATATTATACTATTTTAGTATAGTTTAGTGTGACTAGAGCTAACATATTTTAAATGCTCTCAAGTCACATTCTTCATGTTGTAAAATTCCATCCATGGATATTGCTTCATTATTTTTATTTCTTTTATTAACACCATAAATATATATAATATGACAATTGGTTTAATTAGGTCCAATTTTTTTTTTATATATATAATATTTTTAGAAATACGTGAAGTGTAAGAGATATAAAGTTTTTTAAAAAAAAATAAAAAATCTACTAACTTTTGAGAATTACATAGACAAATCTATGATAAGACCAGTTGGGACATGAATTCAACTTTTGAAAATTTTCAAAATATGATATTTTTTTTTTTATTATTTTCTTTAATTTTATGAAAGTATCCTAATTGATTTTTAAAATTATATACCTCAACTAATTTTTTTTAATTTAATACAACTAAAGAACAAACCACTAATATTAGCATAATTTAGACTTGGGAGTATTGACGGCCTTAATAGAGGCCGAGGAAGGGCCTAAACCCCTCTTCCTGTTTCCAAAAATAAAATATCGTATGTGTACTTTAAAATTAGTAAATTATATATATATATATCCTTATTTTCTTGTATTTCTTACAATCACACTTATATTTGATCTCTTTTTTAGTTTTTTGGTTTATTTTTTCCTATAATAAAATTGAAGATATTAGCAAAATTTTGTAAGTTTTGAACTGTGATTATCATATTTTCTTCATTTTTTTAATTAAAAAACTTAGTTTCAATTATATAGTGATCTCCGAAAATTTCAATTATTTTCGCTTAATTCAAGTTAGGGCGCCCAATAGATCCATAGTCCATTGATAACTCATGTGAGGGGCATGAGTTTCATCCGCATTGAGGGTTCAATTATCTTCCTCTATCATATTCAATGTAATTTTTTTTTCTTTTTTTGGAATCATTGGAAACTTCGTTATCAAATCATCCTTCCGGGTTTAAGTGAAGTAGGTAAAATCCACGACTGTCCCAGGCTCTTACAAGAAACGCACTTCTTGATTCGAATCCAAGATCTCAAGGTGAGATCATGAACCTTATATCACCAAGTCACGCCCCTTAAAGACATATCCCATGTGAATTATAGATAGATTTCCTCGTAATATTTGTGGGAGTAGATTTTTGAGGTTAGTTTGAATAGACCTCTCAACATGCGATACAAATATTATATGTTTAATAGTTCACCATCTGCCGTCCATGAAAAAAGTCAATTTTTTTTTTTTTCTTGTTGCATGTCTTCAACCTAAAGGCAAGTAATTCATAATGTCAACTATTTCTAAGACCAATAACAATTGGCCAAAAATAATTTTATATTAGACATCCATTAGAGTATGTACTACAAAGAATCGGCCAAAAATAAATAGACTAGCTGTTTTTATTTTCCTACCAATAAAAATTTGAATTCCGGTGGGATATAGGGTTAAAATTTTGATTTGGACTTTGTCTAATTATTTTAATAAGGATGTGAACGGGTTATGTGGCAGAAATCCGGTAACGCAGCGGAACAGTGGAAAATCAAAATTTTCCGATTTCAAAATTTTTTTCTCGGATTAATTAAATAAACTTATTTATTTAATTATCCAATTATCAATTCTAAAAAAAAATACACAAGAAATCAAATTTCTTGGTAATTGCCGAATTGCCCCAAAACTTTGCATTTTGTTCATTTTAGTCCTAAATTGTTCAAAACAATTTTGGATGATTCTAAATCATTTCTAAGATGAATTTAACATGTCATACATATCAAATACGAATTGCAACATAAAATCCTAAATATTGTGCCAAGGCCGAGAGCCTCCTAAGGTGGGGAAATTGTGCATTTTGTACTTTATATGTTCAAAACACATTAAGATGAAATTCAATCAACCCAATATTTTATATGCATCATATACACATCCAAATACACAACATAAATGAAAAGCACCAAATTTGGAAGTGGTCTTAAACCCTAATTTTTCAATTTCAATAAATTAGACCAAATTAATTAAATCCAACACTTCAATCAAGTTTCTACAACACCAATCAAGCCTCACCACAATGAAATAACTATATAACAATTCTAGGTCACTTAAGAGTGGGTCAATAACTCTAGAATGGCAACTAGTTACTTAAACCATCAAAAGAATGCTAATTAACACCTTAGAAGCATTCTATGATCTTTATACATGCATAACCCTATCCTCAAACTTCCATCCTCCAAAAACACAAAGAATAAAGAATAGAAAAACATAAGAACATCACAAGATGAAGCCAACAACAAGAGGAACATTTTTCTCTCTAATGGCAAGTTGGAAATACTTACTAAAATCCAAGTTATCTTTGATTTTGTCTTTGTCTTTCTTCTTCTTCCTCTCAAGCTTCTTTTGTTTTATTTTAATCGAGTTTTGGATAAGATTTTTGGTTAATGAAAAAATATCTAACACTTACACATTTTTAGGCCTTGGCCGAATTCAACAAAAAGGAAAATACTAATATTTTTTAATTTATTTCATTCAAGCCAACTTACCCACTTGTCTTTTAAAAATCATTAACACTTTAATGAATTTATTAAAGTCAAGTAAAGCATCTTTAAGTCATCTTAACATTTATCACAACTTTAACACATTTATATTTTAATTAATTTAATCATTTAACAATTAAATAATTATTTATTTATTTAAATAAAATATATTAAATATATGTATTATATTTACAATAAATATCAAATACATATATATTTATGATATTAGTCAAATATCTCAATTTGACAATTAATTAATGTGTATTTGAATTAATCTAACATTAAATCCAAATACACAAAAATTAGGAAATGACTATCGGGTCCCAACACATGCATTTTTATTTTAACCTTTAAACGACTCTATAAATAATCAATATTATTTATAAATGTTCCCCTAGTGCTTTACGAGTATATTTCATTAGTGAGACTCTAAATTCAGGCATATCCGTCATGAAATTCAATTTCGTGTCCATAATTTACCCACCCATAAATTATGATGACCATAGATAAACTCGCTGAATCATACAGGTCGATGTCATGGCAAATGTATAATTCCTTCGTCACAGATATCCAGATATATCCAAGAGATATAGATGTAAACGTCAAATCTCTATGGGAACAATCCTGTCGACGTCTCTATTAGCAATCTCTAAAAAAACACTTAGAAATGACTTCTAAAGTGTACCACGGGCCCATGGTTTTTATCTGATTGCTAATCATATGGACTACCTATGCTCTGTACACAGAACTGACGGATCTTATCTCGATACACACATGACACCCTGAGGATATATCCATACCCAACGAACAAGCGGAGGTCTGATTTAAATAGATCGGTGACGTGACTGCCATCTAAGTGTGGAAGATGTCTCATGCGCCCACAGTCGTATCTCAAGTCGAAGAATAACATGTGCTACTCAACCCGAGAAGATTCTTATTGACGTTAGTGTACCATCCATTAAGAATCTTCGGTGAGTCGTTCAGTGTTTATCCGCTATAAATACCTACACGTCTATACGAGTCTCCAAGACTCATGGTTCATTGAGAAACCATTGGAATCATATATTCCAGTATACGACATGTACCGGTCTCAATGGGTTTACTATACTGACCAAGTAATGTAAATCTTGACCATTAACTATCTGAGAATGACAACGTCATGATACAACTCAATGTCAGTTGCGACGCTTTTGTAACAGCATCATGACTAGTCATTTTAAGGTCATTACATCTTTACCATATTAAAAGATATATTATATTACAAAAACTGCTTATATTATTCATAATAACAACATTTTACAGTAGTATTCTAAAAAAAATACAACCGAGAATTGGCGCTCTGAGCGCCAACCCCAACAAAATCTCCCACTTGATCTAGTGCCAATATCGATTGTATCTAATACTCATTGACTCTACGTGTTTATCAAACAACTTTGGAGGTATGGCCTTCGTCAGCGGGTCTGCTACATTATCTTCACTTGATACCTTGCACACGACAATATCCCCTCGTGACATAATCTCTTGAATAATGTGGTACTTTCGTTCCACACGCTTCGACTTCTGATGTGTTGGGATGTATGCCCTAGAGCTACATGTGATGTAAACAGTTTTATGTGTTTTGAAATAAAATGATGCATTATTCATTTATCAAAGTGTTTGTTTAATTTTTTCATATTATATATCATCTTGAATACCCTAGATTACTTATTTGTCTTCAGACTTAATGTATGAGTGTCATACACAAGAGGATTTAAGTCTGAAGTTTGTAATCTTAAATAGTCCATAGAGAGCAAACAAAGCGGGTACTTTGTTTGTGGTTTATCTATAGTTGCGGTCCATTCTATATTTGTATGGCGACCTTGATCCGGGATCGTCCATGTAGAGACATGAGAATGAAGGCACCTTGTATGATGTGATCATATAGGACTGGACCCAGATGGAAATGACATTCTTTTAATATCCGTTAAACAAAGAAAGTCATTTTGATCTACTAGATGGTCATATATGGATTGATCTTAATCCTGAGTGTACCACGAACTCCTGCATGCCTGCATGGCAGGCTATGTCCTTTGATTTACAAAAGTGAGGTTGGTGTTGCAGTCTCAGCCAATAGCTACGTATTTTGGGGGCATGGTCTGTTATGTAGCTGGGAACGTTTTACATAGACATGAAGTTCACTCCTTTTTGTGAGAAGTAGATGAGTATCTTTCTTAAGGGTTGATTCGGTGTTTGAACGATTTGAGCGCTCAGGTCTTCCTGTTACGAATAGAAAGATTAAAATTCAGAATGGTTATGAATAAATTGTTCATTAGAGAATCAATGGTACTTAAGGTAAAAATAATTAGACGGGTATAACGGACATTATGACCAGACTCTAATTACGAGATACTCGTGAATGGTCAATTCATATGTAATGACTATATCGATGGACACCGACTTGGTTCGACTTAATATATCATCTGCGGCAAAGAGAGTGCAGCTTCGGGTTTTTAATGGAATAACCCGGAGCTAATAATTCCGAATATTTAATTAAGAGCTTAATTAATATTTTGAGATTATTGGAGCTCAGAACCGTAGGTCCATTTGGTCCCCGTGCTAGCTCGATTTACTATAGCGAATTTAGTATAATTGGATAGTCCAATTATATACTCACATATATATAAATATTATTAATATGATTAATAATATTGATGTGTCACACTTGATACTATATATTAAAAGGTTAGTATATAGTTTTAATAATTATTTGATGATTATTAATTCCTTATTATTAAATTATACTATTTATATAATTTAATAAGTATTAAATTTGATTTTTGATTTTCCAAAAATTGTTTTTGGAAGGTATTTGATTGGTTTGAGTAATTGCTCTTTATGAAGGCAATTACACCTTTTATTTTGTAACGTATCCTTTATTATAGTAATAAAGGATTAATGTTACAAAATTAAAGAGAAAAAGGCCATATGGCCGAAACTACCAATAGGGGAGGCTAAGGGTTTGATTTATTTCGGAAATAATAAACCCTAAGTATATAAAGAAATTTTATTTTTTATTTTAGAAAACTCTCATTCTTGAAAACCCTAGCCTCCATCTTCTTCCTAATTCTCTCTCAATTGTTGAGAAAGAAAAAAGAAAGAACAAGAAGAAAAGATAAGAAAAATATTATTGTGTGACAATGATCTCTAAAGAGTTTAGGGATTCATTTTGTGTGAGTCAAGCCCACACTTGTTTCCATTGGTTGTGAGACATAGCACGGAAGATCGATTGGTGACCGGATCGTTGAAACAAATCTCATGGAAATTGATCATCATGATCTAATGAAACCTACGCGCATATGATGGTCAAAGCTCATGGAGTTGATGATTAAAAGCAAAATCAAAGGGTACTTGTTTTGTCCTTATTCTTTTCATTCAATTGATATTATCAAGCATGCATAGTGGCGCACAACATCAAATATTATTTGGTGTTTATTTTGCCTCATGCACGCCATTGTCCAATTAATTGGAAATGGAAGCCGAGAAGTCAAAGTCACATTATATGCGCATATGTGGGCAAAGTGGCTGTATGTGTGGCAATTGTTTTATTCTATTTGAATCAATCTAATGGTGCGTATGTGATCTGTTTTTGTTTAAAATAACCTGACGCATGGGAATATGAGCCATAATATATGAATGGCTTCATATGATGTTGGAAGACGAACAATCACAACACTTTACAGCTACGGGCGCGACTGGTTCTGGCTCCATGGATGTGCGCGTGACTGGTTCTGGTCTCAGGCTTGAGCATTCGGCAGTGAATAAAAATATAGATCTATTCTGATCTATAATACCTCTTTAAGAGTGCAAAATAGGAAAAATATATGATATGCATTGGTCAATGATATCCATGCATAAGAATCCATTTTACAGTAAAATATATGATATGCATTGGTCAATGATATCCATGTTATTTTCCAAGCGTTTCCAGTTAAAGCTCTTGGATGTTATTCTTATTATTTTAGTATAGGAAAAATAAGAGCCCGGTAAATGCAAAATATTTTTTATGTTATATGTATGTTTATTTCAAATTGTTTGAATAACATGTCATATAGCTTAGGGTGCCCACTCTAGCATTTTACATGCCATAACATGTTTTAGATGCATTATCATTATAGACATAAAAATATGATTTTATGTAATTTAAAATGTTTAAATTAGTATATGATATGCATGGAAATCAATTAATTAGATTAATTGGATTTATGGTTTAAAATTTGAATTCTAATATATTGGGCTTAATTGGTGCATAATAAATTCCATTGGTATATAGGATGGAAACCCGGATATAAATTCCATAGCCGAATCCGAATGGACGGTAATATGGTCTGCACTCGGGATACAATTCCGCGTACTATTGGATTTTATAACGCACTAAGATTTATTAAAATGTTTAATTAAAATTTTGACCTTTTTAGAATTCCATAAATTTAAACTTATTAGTGTCTAGTATTTTAAGAGTTAAAATATGATAAGTCACTAATATTGCTCTCATATTAAATTAGTTAATAGAGTAAAATAATTAGTAAAGACTAATAGACATTAGTGAGACAATTTTAAGAGTTAAAATTGTTAGGTCACTAATGGTGAACTAGTGTAAATTAAATTATGTTTTAGCCGCCATAAGTTTATTCACACTAGTAATTAAAATAAAATATTAGATATTTTATAGATAGAAACCTTAATTTTAAAATAGTGAGTGGGAGAGGGATATACGACAGTATATCCCGCGATCTCCATTGTTAGTCCAAAAACGTGAGATTCAAAAGGCGCCTCGAGACGGCTTTGCTTTCGTCCCTCTACGGATGGTGTCCATTTTGGGTCAATATCAGGTTTGGGTTCCGAGAGGATAGGGATTCTAGATGTATCTTGTGAACTGACCTACCATACGGCGGCACTTCACTCGTTAAGTCCAAGAATCCCGAAAAGGCGGGTTACACTCACAAAGGAATAATTAACTGTTAATAAAATTCCTTGATCGAATAAAACGGTAGTTGTTTAATATATGAATAAGAGTTATTCCCGCATATATTAAATTAAATGAGATTGTCTCGATCTATCATGCGAGTACTTGACCTACTCTACGGTGACACTTACTTGTGGGATGATAGATTTCCGTGGCATAGTAATTCTCTTAGGTTTCTAATTCATTATTCATGGTTCATGCATCATATTTAATTTTATGCCAAAATTGTTTGATGATTTTAATATGCGATGAATGAATGTTAAATGCATGTTATTTTATTTACTAGTCATGGTTTCTCCAATTATTCCATAATCTCAAAAGATAAATTAACGGAAGAAAAACTATGTTAAGTGGAAAAGTAACATGAAAGCTATCCGGGTCTGCGAAGACCTAGAGTTTGTCCTGACGGAGGAGAGTCCTCCTGAGCCGGCCAGAAATACTGGCCAAGCTGTGCGCGATACCTACCAGAAATGGGTCGCAGCAAATGAGAAAGCCAGCTGCTACTTGCTAGCAGGGATGTCTGAGGTTCGTGCTGCAAAGCATGAACCGATGGCTCTAACATCTCAGATGATGGAGTCATTGCAGGGTATGTTTGGGCAGCCTTCGGAGCGTCAACGACTTGAGGCTATGGTCTCAGCGATGACTGCTAGGATGAAGGATGAGACATCATTCCGAGAGCATGTCTTGAAGATGATGACCTATCTCAACACTACTGAAACCTATGGAGCTCGTATTGACGAGCGTAGCCAGGTGACCATGATTATGGAAACTCTTCCGAAGAGTTTCCTGTAGTTTAAGAGCAATTATGTTATGAACAAGTTGACTTTTACTTTGACCCAACTGCTTAATGAGCTCACCCATTACTAGTCCATGCTACTGGATCCTCGTAAGCCCAGTGCTAAGACAAATATTGTCAAGTCTTCTAAAGAAGAATAACACTGGAAGGCTAAATGTATAGCTACTTGACATACGTAAAGACCTTGCTGAAGGTAACTTTACTATGAGAGTTAGGACAAGGGATTTTGTTTCAGTAAAATAGTGAGAGTTATCAGTTTTCAATTTTTTCAAATAAAAGTTATTTGAATTTAAACAAAGTTGTGTTTGTTCTTGTTTTATCATGGATATTTGATTTCTGTTTCAAAACTTTTGCATGATGGTTATAATTTATCTAATAATAATAGTTATTATTTCATTAATGGATTACCTATATGTTGAGGAAACTAGAAGATAACTTTTATGTGTTAAGACCGTTAACACATAAGCCACTGCTCATTATTGAAATATTTTAGGTTGAGAAACCTAAAACTAAACAGCCAAAGATTTCTCACGATGACACATATCTATGGCATCTTAGACTTGGTCATATCCACATTGACCGGATAAACAGATTGATAAAGAACGGAGCCTTAAACCAGTTAAAGCTCGGGACTTTACCAGTTTATGAGTCCTGTTTAGAAGGAAAAATGACCAAGAGACCTTTTACAGGAAAGGGTATAAGAGCCAGTCAACCACTTGAGCTAATACATTGGACGTTTGCGAACCGATGAATGTAAGAGCCCGAGGCAGGTATGAATACTTCATCACATTCATTGATGATTATTCAAGATATGGGTATGTCTACCTAATGCATCACAAATCAGATACCTTTGAAAAGTTCAAAGAGTAACGTGCTGAGGTTGAGAACTAATTAGGTAAGACAATCAAAGTTCTATGATCGAATCGTGGAGGGGAATACCTCGATAGAGATTTCGAGGAATTCTTAGTTGAGCATGGAATAGTATCCCAGCTCACAGCACCTGGAACACCACAGCAAAATGCTGTTGCAGAGAGGAGAAATCGGACCCTACTAGACATGATGAGATCTATGTTTAGTTATAGCTCACTACCTAGTTCATTCTGGGGATATGCACTGCAAACCGCAATGCATATCCTTAATGTAGTTCCATCTAAGTCTGTTCCTAAGACTCCCTTAGAGTTGTGGAATGGTCGTAAAACTAGTTTACGACATTTCCGCATATGGGGGTGTCCAGCACATGTGCTGAAGAATAAGACTACAAAGTTGGAACCACATTCTCAGGTGTGCCTATTTGTAGAATATCCTAAGGAGACTAGGAGTGGATTCTTCTACAGTCCCGATGATAACAAAGTGTTTGTATCGACAAATGCTACGTTTCTAGAGGAGGACTATGTGAGGGAGTTCAAGCCTCGAAGTAAGGTGTTACTCGAGGAGTTACTTGTTGGTTCGACCAGCACGCCATCGTCAACAAAAGTTAACACATACATAACGCATTCGACATCTAAGAGTCAGATGCAAGCTTATCAAAATGATCTACCGCCTAGACGCAGTGGGAGGGTTGTACGACAACCTGATCGCTACCTTGGGGTTGGAGAGGCACAAGTTGTCGTATCCAGTGATGGCGTAGATGATATATTGACCTATTGTAGTGCAATGGATGATTCTGACAAAGAGGAATGGCTTAAAGCCATGAACCTAGAGATGGAGTCCATGTACTCCAACTCAGTCTGGGAACTTGTAGACAACCTGATGGGGTGAAACCCATAGGTTGCAAGTGGATCTACAAGAGGAAGAGGGGATCAGATGGGAAGGTACAGACCTTCAAGTCTAGACTAGTGGCCAAGGGTTATACCCAGAAAGAAGGAGTTGACTATGAGGAAACTTTCTCGCCAGTAGCCATGCTTAAATCCATCTGCACTCTTCTATCCATTTCCGCATATTATGACTATGAAATTTGGCAAATGGATGTCAAGGCTGCATTCTTGAATGGCAATCTTGATGAGAGTATCTATATGATACAACCAGTGGGGTTCATCGCCCAAGGTCAAGAGCAAAAAGTTTGCAAGCTGCAAAGGTCCATTTATGGACTAAAGCAGACATCTCAATCTTGGAATATAAGAATTGATACCACGATCAAGTCTTATGATTTTGAGCAGAATATTAATGAGCCTTGTGTATACAAGCGCGTCATTGATGGGAATATGGTTTTTCTTGTTTTATACGTCGATGATATTTTACTCATTGGGAATGATGTAAAGATATTATCAGACGTGAAAACCTGGCTAGCTAAACAATTCCAAATGAAAGATTTGGGAGAGACCAGTTATGTTCTTGGGATTCAGATACTTCGGGATCGCAAGAAATGACTGTTAGCTATGTCTTAGGCATCCTATATCGACAAGTTCCTTGTGCGATTTGGGATGCAGAATTCCAAGAAAGGCAATGTGCCTTATCGGCATGAAATTCATTTGTCAAAGGAATAGTCTCCTAAGACACCTCAAGATGTTGAGGAAATGAGACATATCTCATATGCCCCAGTAGTTGGTAGTCTCATGTATGTTATATTATGCACGGGATCAGACATCTGTTTTACAGTGGGAGTAGTCAGTAGGTTTCAGTCGAACCCAGGATTGGATCACTGGGTGGCTGTGAAACACATTCTCAAGTATCTTAAGAGAACGAGAGAATATATGCTTGTGTATTCCGGTGAGGATATGATCCTAAGAGGATATACAGACTCTGATTTTCAAAGAGATGTCGATTCTATAAAATCTACATCTGGATCAGTGTTCACCCTAGGTGGTGGGGCTATAGTATGGTGGAGTATAAAGCAATCTTGCATTGTTGACTCCACCATGGAGGCTGAATATGTAGCAGCTAAAGAAGCAGCTAAAGAAGCAGTCTGGCTCCGTAAATTCTTGGGAGATCTGGAAGTTGTTCCAGATATTGATAGACCACTCACACTCTATTGTGATAATAGTGGTGCGGTGGCAAACTCCAAAGAACCAAGGAGCCACAATAGGGAAAAACATATAAAGAGGAAATTCATAGGAACCTGGCAGATCCGTTTACAAAGACCTTGCCGACTAAAGTGTTTGAAGGTCACCTAGATGGTCTAGGATTACGTGACATGTCCCATTTGCTCTAGTGCAAGTGGGAGATTGTTGGGATGTATGCCCTAGAGCTACATGTGATGTAAACGGTTTTATGTGTTTTGAAATAAAATGATGCATTATTCATTTATCAAAGTGTTTGTTTAATTTTCACATATTATATATCATCTTGAATACCCTAGATTACTTATGTGTCTTCAGACTTAGTGTATGGGTGTCATACACAAGAGGATTTAAGTCTGAAGTTTGTAATCTTAAATAGTCCATAGATAGCAAACAAAGCGGGTACTTTGTTTGTGGTTTATCTATAGCTGCGGTTCATTCTATATTTGTATGGCGACATTGATCCGTGATCGTCCATGTAGAGACATGAGAATGAAGGCACCTTGTATGATGTGATCATATAGGACTGGACCCAGATGGAAATGACATTCTTTTAATATCCGTTAAACAAATAAAGTCAATTCGATCTACTAGATGGTCATATATGGATTGATCTTAATCATGAGTGTTCCACGAACTCCTGCATGGCAGACTATGTCCTTTGATTTATAAAAGTGAGGTTGGTGTTGCAGTCCCGGCCAATAGCTATGTATATTGGGGCATGTTCTGTTATGTAGCTGGGAACATCTTACATAGACTTGGAGTTCACTCCTTCTTGTGAGAAGTAGAGGAGTATCTTTCTTAAGGGTTGATTCGGTGTTTGAACGATTTGAGCACTCAAGTCTTTCTGTTACGAATAGAAAGATTAAAATTCATAATGGTTATGAATAAATCGTTCATTAGAGAATCAATGGTACTTAAGGTAAAAATAATTAGAGGGGTATAACGGACATTATGACCCGACTCTAATTACGAGATACTCGTGAAGGGTCAATTCATATGTAATGACTATATCGATGGACACCGACTTGGTTCGACTTAATATATCATCTGCGGCAATGAGAGTGCAACTTCGGGTTTTTAGTGGAATAACCCGGAGCTAATAATTCAGAATATTTAATTAAGAGCTTAATTAATATTTCGAGATTATTGGAGCTCGGAACCGTAGGTCCATTTGGTCCCCGTGCTAGCTCGATTTACTATAGCGGATTTAGCATAATTGGATAGTCCAATTATATACTCACATATGTATATATATTATTAATATGATTAATAATATTGATGTGTCACACTTGATACTATATATTAAAAGGTTAGTATATAGTTTTAATAATTATTTGATGATTATTAATTGTTTATTATTAAATTATACTATTTATATAATTTAATAAGTATTAAATTTGATTTTTGATTTTCCAAAAATTGTTTTTGGAAGGTATTTGATTGGTTTGAGTAATTGCTCTTTATGAAAGGCAATTACACCTTTTATTTTTGTAACATATCCTTGATTATAGTAATAAAGGATTAATGTTACAAAATTAAAGAGAAAAAGGCCATATGGCCGAAACTACCAATAGGGGAGGCTAAGGGTTTGATTTATTTTGGAAATAATAAACCCTAAGTATATAAAGAAATTTTATTTTTTCTTTTAGAAAAATCTCATTCTTGAAAACCCTAGCCTCCATCTTCTTCCTCATTCTCTCTCAATTGTTGAGAAAGAAAAAACGAAGAACAAGAAGAAAACATAAGAAAAATATTATTGTGTGACAATGATCTCTAAAGAGTTTAGAGATTCATTTTTTTTTGAGTCAAGCCCACACTTGTTTCTGTTGGTTGTGAGACATAGCACGGAAGATCGATTGGTGACCGGATCGTTGAAACAAATCTCATGGAAATTGATCATCATGATCTAATGAAACCTACGCGCATATGATGATCAAAGCTCATGGAGTTGATGATTAAAAACAAAATCAAAGGGTACTTGTTTTGTCCTTATTCTTTTCATTCAATTGATATTATCAAGCATGCATAGTGGCGCACAACATCAAATATTATTTGGTGTTTATTTTGCCTCATGCACGCCATTGTCCAATTAATTGCAAATGGAAGCCGAGAAGTCAAAGTCACATTATATGTGCATATGTGGGCAAAGTGGCTGTATGCATGGCAATTGTTATATTCTATTTGAATCAATCTAATGATGCATATGTGATCTGTTTTTGTTTGAAATAACCTGACGCATGGGAATATGAGCCATAACACTTTACAGCTACGGGTGCGACTGGTTCTGGCTACATGGATGTGCGCGTGACTGGTTCTGGTTTCAGGCTTGAGCATTCGGCAGTGAATAAAAATATAGATCTATTCGGATCTATAATTTTTTGGCAGAGAAAAATTCTGGATATAAAAGAGAAGGGCAGAAAAAATTTCAAGGTCGATCTCGGGTGCCTAAGCCGCTTCCGCTGCGCAAGGAAATCGTTTTTACATGATGCGGCCTTGGTTCATTTGCTTTTGCAATGGCTCCAGTATTATCACAGTATAACGGAATCGCATTCTCGATACTTGAGACAACTCCCAATTCTGTGATAAAATTCTTTATCCACACAGCCTCATTTGCAGCTTCTGAAGCTGCAATATATTCCGCCTCAGTGGTGGAATCTGCTGTTGACCCATGTTTGGAACTCTTCCAACAAACTGCACCTCCGTTAAGGGTAAAGACTAATCCAGATGTAGACTTTTTATCATCGAGATCCGATTGGAAATCGAAATATGTATAGCCGTTAACTTGCAGTTCATTTCCTCCATAAATTATCAACTTATCCTTAGTACCTTTAAGATACTTCAGGATATGTTTAATGGCCATCCAATGGTCATTACCTAAATTGGACTGAGATCGACTAGTTACGCTAACAGCGAAACTGATATCAGACCTCGTACATAACATGGCATACATTATACTACCCAAACACAATGCATAAGGTTGGTTAGACATTTTAACCTTCTCATCTTCTGTTTGTGGACTAATCTTCTTCGGAAGATGAATCTCATGTCTGAACGGTATGTTTGCTGTCTTACAGTTACCAAAATTATACCGTTCCAAGATCTTATCTATGTACGTTGATTGGGATAACCCAATCAGCCTCCTTTGTCTAGCTCTATAGAGTTTTATTCCTAAAACATAGGAAGCTTCTCCCAGGTCCTTCATGGAGAAATTCTTACAGAGGTATGCTTTGACGCTTTGTAACATTCTGACCGGCGTAAACACACACGTATAACGCAAGCGCACGTATCGTTCAAGTAGTATAAAAATATCGATCCCACGAGGACTTAATATCTATTCTATTAATTTTATGAGGTCAAATGATTACTAATATCTAACAAGTTGATTGATTGATTTGAAATGGTGACGATTCTAAATTTAAAAGCAAGTAAATAAAATTGTCGAAAATAGGTTTCAAGAAAATTCAATATTAAAAACTATCTAGGGTTGTGATTTCTTCCAATATCATTTTAAAGATGAAGTGGTTATCTTAAAGTTGGGTAATATATTGATTTATTAACCTGGAACACTAAATTATGTGTAAGCCTCTGTCGATGGTCAGACACAAATACCCAGTTTAACCCAATTGAACCATATGTCTATGTCAACCAAATTATCTGGATTCATTAAGTTTAAGTTCCAATTATAGCTACCCCCGCCCGACAGGTATATTCCTATCCTGTAAGGAAATCTATTAAAGGGTTATCTATCCTCAAGGAAGATCGTGGGCTATTGAGTCTAAGGCTGAAACCTTAAATCCCTATGTCTAGTTCATTTTAGATTTACCAGATCAATTTTATTAATGGCCAGTTAATGAAAAAGCATTAAGTTTAAGACTCAATAAATAAATCTTTATATTACCCAATCTATAATCTAACCCCTTATAAAACGGTGATATTAAAAGTCATCACAACCCCAGATAACTAATTTAGTTACAACACATAACTAGGGCTAGTAAAAACTTGAAAATAAAAGACATAAAGTAAAAATGCGGTAAAGTAAATACTAAAAAGTAAATTGCAATAAAATAAAATGCTAATGTAAAAGGAATTACTTTTACTACTACTAATTTAGATATCTCCCATAAAATAATATATAAACTTGTGATTCTTTTTCCAACCAGCCATAAAGGCGGTAACCTGATTAAGTCAAATTAAGTCCAACCAGCCATAAAGGCGGAACCAAAATTAAATTACCAACCGACCAATCTGGCGGTATCCTTTATTAGTCAGGTTTAAACCATATTAAAATGAATTACCAACCGACCAATCTGGCGGTATCCTTTTTAAGTCAATATTTTAAATAGTGAATATATTATTTTTAAGGGAGATTAATCTAAATAGTAACAATAAAAGAATTACCTTTCACCCTAGCTGGGGGAGTTACCTCCTCATGGTAAATAGTAAAAACTGTAAAAAAATAAAAAGTAAAAATTAAATTACTATTATTACAAAACGTAATTAAAATTAATTACAAAACTAAAAAAACTAAAAAACCAAAAATTAAAAGAAAGTAGAGAGAGAAACTATCTCTTTAGATAGAATATAAGAGAGAGAGTGGTGCATCTAAAACTGAAATCTCGAGCTTAATTTATAGGCCTCGGTAGGCTTCCAGCGTCGCGACGCCAAGGCCTCTGGCGTGGCTACGCCAGCTTTTGTCGACGTGACACGCTCTGGTTCGTCTGTTTGAAGACTATGGAAAAGCTGATAAGGTGACACGTGGCAGAGTGGTTGGGCTTCAATTATTGTGACACGTGGCGGCTTCTGATTGGTCGCTAAGATTCTTATCCGCCACGTGTCAGATAAGGATTAGATACTCAATGATTGATGCTGATGTGGCAGTGACGTGGCGGTGACGTGGCGACACGTGGGAAAGAGACTGTCGGCACCGTAGGATTGCGACATGTGGCGGCTTCTGATTGGATGATGATGATGTGGCACGACACGTGGCAATGTTGACTTGTTGACTTGCTGACGTGGCTGATGACATGGAAACACATAGGATGCCACGTGGCACACGTGGCGATGATGACTGTCGGCACCGTAGGATGCTGACATGTGGCACGGCGCATGTTAGCAGATCGGCTGTGATGGTGACACGTGGCACGGCGCATTTTAGCAAAGTCAAAATTTTCTCAGATTCTGATTTGTGGACCCGGCGCACGTTAGCACTGTTCGACGCATGTTAGATGTCGCGACGCGGAAGGTCTTGGCGTCGCGACGCGGACAATTTACAAAAATGCCCTTTTCGTCCAATTTTCACTGTTTTGGCCCAAATCACCTCCAGAATGTCCTGAAACTTTATTTATCTACAAAATAACACAAAACACAACAAAATATTCACAAAACTCAAGAAACTCTACAAAATATTAGGTTAAATGAGTGATAGTGATAGATTTACCACTCATCACATTCATATATCATTCCCAATGATTAGGATGTCATCAACATATAGGACTAAAAATACGACCATGCTCCCACTGGCCTTCTGATACTTACATGATTCTTCCGAATTCTTGAGAAAACCAGACGATCTAATAATCTCGTCGAATCGAAGATTCTAGCTTCGTGAAGCTTGTTTAAGTCCATAAATGGACTTCTTAAGCTTACACACCATACCCGAGTTTTCATTGGATGCAAAACCTTCCAGCTGTTCCATATAGATTTTTTCATCAAGAAATCCATTTAGAAAAGCCATTTTCACATCCATTTGCCAAATCTCATAGTCATGATACGCAGCTATAGAAAGCAAAATCCTAATAGACTTAAGCATTGCAACTGATGAAAAAGTTTCATCGTAGTCGATACTGTGGACGTTGATTTTCGCCCGAGGTCCACAATCGAGATTGTAGGTTGGGGCACTAGCGATCCTGCAAAACAAAGGTAGAGTGAGCGTGGTGGTTACTGCCCACCGGTGTGGTGGGTGCCGTAGGCACTCCGACACTCAAGTCAGTAGTAGAAGTGAGCTATTAATACCATAGAAGGAGGAGCAAAGTCAGAGATTACCTTGAATCTTGTGAGCTACCGTGAGGGCTGTAGGTAGGGGGTCTATAGAGAGAATATTATTTAAGCTATGAGTAGAAGAGCTTGAATGTCGATTCTCTTCTGGACTTTGGTTCCTCTTATAGGAAATTCGAGGTGGGACTCATGAATGCATTAATTGTCATACGTTTTGGGTGCTTGTAACAGTCGAGTCATGAAGAGGCAATTATGGGTAGTCATGAAGGATAGTTATGGGTCTGGACGTTTCATGGGTTGACATTTAAAGGGGTTCAGGTATCGGTCTTCGGGTATGGTGTTTCTCCGAGCCTGGGCCTGTACAATGTCTTTGGGTTCGGTTAAGGGGTTTCGGGGTGCATTTAGCAGTGGGCCTGAGGCGAAAGGTCGAAATTACCCTTGGACCAAATTTGGCCCGTACAGTTTGTCCCCTACTCTCTAAGTCAATGAGTCATTGGCTTGGAGAGTATTTGACGCGCGTGTTGAGACCATAGGATGAAGGTGTACCCGAGCGTCGATGTTGCTTATTGATTGAACCAAACAAATGTCAAGTTATGAACTTGACTCTACATGATCCATCGTGGATGTACCCAGTCGACTGAATATAGATGAAGGTTAGGATCATCCCCATACTACGGGTCAATGGACCGGGGGAATCTTCAATGTCTTTTAGACCAGATGAACGCCAAGTCTTGAACTTGACTTTACATGAGCCATGGGGAATGTTCGCGGTTGACTGAGCCAGATGAAGGTTTAAGAGCTATTTCACACGACGTTGTCATATGGACTGAGGGAAGTCCATGTCTTCAGTTGACTCGACATGAGTCCATGGGGGATGTCCCAGGTCAACTGAACCAGATGAAGTTTCAGGAGTAATTTCTCTCGACATGTCGTATGGACTGAGGGGTGTCCATACATTCATTTGACATGACATATTGTTTGGATTGAAGGAAGTCCATCTCTTCATTTGACTCGTCGTGAGTTCCTTTGGGGGGATGTCTCCGGTCGACTGAACCAGATGAAGGGTTAAGAGTTATTTCACTCGTCATTATCGTATGGACTGTCGGAAGTCCATGTCTTCACTTGACTTGACATGAGTTCATGGGGGATGTCCCCGGTTGACTGAACCAGATGAAGGTTCAGGAGTTATTTCACACGACATTATCGTATGGACTGTAGGAAATGGTAAAATCTCCCCGATCTGGGAGATGCTACCGAAAACCATGTCTTCATTTGACTCGACATGAGTCCATGGGGATGTCCCCAGTCGACTAAACCAGATGAAGGTTCATGAGTCTTTCCTTATCATACTAATAGACCTGATGAAGGTCTATGAAGGTCATCACCCATTCTCTTGATGATGGTATGTGAGACTACGGTCGTATGGTCCTATCGAATGGGCTTGATAAATGTCCAATAAATTCATCACTTCTCACTCTACTGGACCTGAAGAAGGTCAATGAGGGTTCTCATTCCTCATTCTACAAGACCTGACAAAATTCAATGAAGGTATAATTCCTCATTCTACAAAACCTGATAAAGGTCAAGAAGGGTAAAATTCCTCATTCTACAAGACTTGACAAAGGTCAATGAGGGTATAATACCTCATTCTACAAGACCTGACAAAGGTCAATGAGGGTATAATTCCTCATTCTACAGGACTTGTAGTCTGAGACCATGTCGTCTGAAGACCATGAGACTACGGTCGAATGAACCTGATGAATTTCTATGAGGGTCATCATCCTACTAGATTTGATGAAGTTCGGTCGATTGGGCCCGATTGTGGTCCAAGGGATTATTCATACTACCTAACCTGATGAAGATCGGTCGATTGGACCTGATGGAGGTCCAAGGGATTTTTCATACTACCTAACCTGATGAAGGTCGGTCGATTGGACCTGATGGAGATCCAAGCAATTTTTCATACTATATAACCTGATGAAGATCGATCGATTGAACCTGATGTAGGTCCAAGAGATTTTTCATACTACCTAATCTTATGAAGGTCGGTCGATTGGACCTGATGGAGGTCCAAGGGATTTTTCATACTACCTAACCTGATGAAGGTCGGTCAATTGGACTTGATGGAGGTCCAAGAAGGTTATTCATTCTACTAGGCATGATAGAAGATTCCTTATGTAGTCTAGAGTTGGTGATATTAAATCAATTTCGTATGGAGATGATGACTAACCTTTCATATGTTCTAATGAAGGTGACATCCAGGTCTTGTCGAATGAGATCTTAAATAAATGTAAAGTCTCATAAGTGTCATGTCAAGTGAGACATTCGCCTCATGTTGTAGTGTCCAGTGGGACATTCACCTCATGATGAACCTTCATTTGGAGCATCCTCATTGAGTCTAGTCTACACCATTGTAATGTCGAGTGGGACATCATCTCATGATGTATCTTTATTTGAAGTATCTTTCTTGAGTTGAATCTACATCTTTTTGTCGAATGAAACTTTGGCCAATAGCTGATCTTTCCTTCATGTCGTGTCGAGTGGTACTTCAGCCCATAGCTATGAGTTCTTCCATGTCGTGTGGAGTGGAACCTCAGCCTCTAGCTAAGACTTCTTCCTTGTCGTGTGAAATGTTCTCTTGCTAAGACTTCTTCCCAGTCATGTCGAATGGACTCTCTGTCAAATATTTAAGACTTCTTCCATGTCATGTCAAATGACACATTTGCCTTGTGCTAGGTCTTTTTCCATCCCATGTAGAATGAGATCTTAAACAAATGTCAAATCTCATACGTGGAGTGTCAAGTGGAATCTTTGCTCAATTCTAAACCATCATATATGTAGTGTCGATTGTGATCTTTAGCAAGTGATAAGCTGGTAAAGTTGACTGGGATGTCCATGTCAAGTCTTCATTAGAGTATTGTCCATTCGGGACATCCTCCTCAAGCCAACTTTTCATACACGTAGTGTCAACTTAGACATCTTCCTTATGCAAACTCTTCATACACGTAGTGTCGATTGGGACATCCTCCTCAAGCCAAGCCTCTGTAGTGTCGATTGGGATATGCATCTCAAGCCAGATACATTGCTTCATCGTATAGGATGAATGGTAGAAAAAGTGGTTCTACTGGAGGGAAACGTCTTGTTTCTTTCTTAGTCGACTGAGAGAAGTATGTCGATTGGTTCAGATGATGGTTTATGTTGTAGATTGGAGCAAATGAGTTTCTCCGTAAGTTGGAGTTTTGTGAACGATAATTTTTTTTAAAAAGTGACCAATGAATACTTATTTGGGAAGCTATGATGTCCCCAAGGTTACAATGGGTGGCATATGGCTCTTTTTGGTGGTCTAACCGCATCAAGTGACACCTTATTGAGATATTTTGCTAGCACATCATTTATTAGGTCGCTTGGGAGGATTCGACCTTCTCTTATTGTGATAGCTGGTGGAACTTTCTCTCTTCTTGTTCCTCTTATCCTCCTCCCACCTGATCTCAATGTGGGCCCGAGCCATGGCTTGATCCATTGTGTAGCATCGAAATTTAGTGAGCTTTTTATAGAGTCCATTTTCTGAAAGTAATCCATTTCTGAATGCTTCCAGTGCAATAGGCTGATGCAGAAATGAGATTGTTATAATTTCTTTATTGAAGCGAGCCATGTAGCTTCGCAAGGACTCCCATCCCCGTCGCTGGATGGCATTGAGGTCATTGGTGGTTTTCTCAGGCTTGCAAGAACTTGCAAAATGCTCCACAAATTTTTCTGCTAGCTGTTGGTAAGACTCGATGGATCTGTATGAGAGATTGATGAACCAGGTGAGGGCAGGGCCAGCTAATGTTTCTCCAAATCCTCTACATATTCCAGCCTCCAATTGGTGTGGTGCCAGGCCTATCGACATCATTTTATATTTATAATGAACAGCATGGTCGTATGGGTCTGTTGATCCATCATATAATTTCATATCTGGAGGACTGAATCTCCTCGGTAGCTCTACAGAGGTGATGGTCTCCAAAAATGGGGTGTCTGAGATTGTGCCAGTGTGGCTTTTTCTTATCGGCAACTTGACACTTGGTAGGCTGGAGAGAATTGCCTATTTGAACTCTTGCATTTCCTTGCACATGCTGGAGGCTACTCTTTATGCTTCATCAGTTGGGGAGGTGAGTTGATTTCTTGGGTGATTTAAAGGATGGTCATTTGGAGGCGGATTATCATCTATCACATTATTGAATGTAGGTGGGATCGCTGGATTTCTAGGTTGATTTGGAGTGTCACGATGTTGAGAGGTTGATGAGATTTGCTCCAACTGTTTCTAAAGGTCTTTGTTGGAGTTTCGCATGGTCAGGTTCTCTTCTTCTAAAGTTCGTAGTCGTTCTTGGAGTATGGCCAGCTGAGTGGTCATAGGATCTGGTGTATGCTCACTCCTAGAAGCCATGGTTGGTTGTGTTTTAGGAACCATAGATTGAGAGATCTTTGTCTGCTATGAATCGATAAAGCCTCACGGTGGGCGCCAAATTGTGGACGTTGATTTTCACCCGAGGTCCACATTCGAGATTTTATAGGTTGGGGGCACTAGCGATCCTCCAAAACAAAGGTAGAGTGAGCGTGGAGGTTACTGCCCAACGGTGTGGTAAGTGCCGTAGGCACTCCGACGCTCAAGTCAGTAGTGGAAGTGAGCTATTAATACCATAGAAGGAGGAGCAAGGTCAGAGATTACCTTGAATCTTGTGAGCTACCTTGAGGGCTGTAGGTATGGGGTCTATAGAGAGAATATTATTTGAGCTATGAGTAGAAGAGCTTGAATGTCCCTTCTCTTCTGGACTTTGGTTCCTCTTATAGGAAATTCGAGGTGGGACTCATGAATGCATTAATTGTCATACATTTTGGGTGCTTGTAACAGTCGAGTCATGAAGAGGCAATTATGGGCAGTCATGAAGGATAGTTATGGGTTTGGACGTTTCATGGGTTGGCATTTAAAGGGGTTCAGGTATCGGTCTTCGGGTATGGTGTTTCTCTGAGCCTGGGCCTGCACAATGTCTTTGGGTTTGGTTAAGGGGTTTCAGGGTGCATTTAGCAGTGGGCCTGAGGCGAAAGGTCGAAATTACCCTTGGACCAAATTTGGCCCGTACAGATACCAGGTCGCTGCGTGTAACCTTTTGCTACCAGTTGGGCCTTGTAACTCTCAACCTTACCGTCAGGCCCTCGCTTCCTTTGGTAAACCCATTTACAACCGATAGGAATAATTCCTTCAAGAAGCGGAACCAAGTCCCAAACTTGATTCTCATGCATTGAGTCTATCTCGTATTTCATGGCACTTTTCCATTTCATGGAGTCGATGTCCAACATCGATTCTCTATAGGTAAAAGGATCAGTCTCTTCAACTAAGAGAACGTCTAGACTCTTTTCTTGTATCAAATACAAGCGTTCATGAGGTATAGATACCCTTTCTGACCTACGGAGTGTGTATGTTGAAGGTCCTTCATCTACTTGAACTTCAGGTTCCTCCGTTGGTTCGTTTTTTTCAGGTTGGACTTCATCAAGTTCAACTTGTCTATTATTACCACCTTTTGACAAAAATTCTACTTCTAGAAATCTTGCGAAGCGAGCTACGAACACATTTCGATGCTCGATATCATAGAACAGATATCCCATCGTATTCGAAGGATATCCGACAAACCTAAACCTTTGCCCTCGGGGCGAAAACTTATCTTACTGAGTCATCCTAACATAGGCAGGACAATGCCAAACCTTAATGTAACTAAGATTTGGTCTCCTATCGAACCATATCTCATACAGAGTCGTAGGAACAGCTTTTGAAGGAATCTTATTCAAACGATGTGCAGCTGTTAAAAGAGAGTAGCCCAATAAGAAATAGGGCAAATCTATGAAACTCAACACCGATCGGACTATATCCAATAAAATCTGATTTCTCCTCTCAAACACTCCATTGTGCTGTGGAGTACCTGGAGGAGTATATTGAGCGAGAATCCCATTCTCCTTCATATAATCAATGAACTTACCACTCATATATTCTCCGCCTCGATCAGATCGAAGGCATTTAATATATTGACCAGTTTGTTTTTCTACTTCATTTCGGAACTCTTTGAACTTTTCAAAGATTTCTGATTTATGTCGCATCAAATAGATATAATTATACCGTGATAAATCATCGGTAAAGGTAACGAAGTAAGAATAACCACTGTGAGCAGTCTGACTTAGTGGACCACATACATCAGAATGTACGAGTTCCAGTAAGTTAGTGGCACGGTGTCCAACACCTGAAAATGGGGATTTGGTCATCTTACCCTGAATACATGATTCACAAGTTGGATAGGATTCAATAGTAAGATCTGGTATCAAACCATTACTAACCAATTGGGTAAGGCGTTTAACGCCTATATGACCTAGCCGCATATGCCAAAGTTCAGTATTATTAACAACAGGTAAACTTCGTTTATTAATTCCAGTATTCAAAATATCTTTTGAAGTTTGCAATGTATAATGACCATTCTTATTTGGACAACAAAGGATCTAAATATTACGCTTATCATATAAATACAAAGAACAGTTCTTAATATTAAAACGATAGCCTTAAGTATCCAATACAAAAAGAGATATAATATTAGCTACACATCCAGGTACAAAATAACAGTCATATAACAAAAGTGCCCCTTTCGGCAAAGGGATCTTGCATACTCCCACTGCAACTGCATCTAGTGAGTCTCCACTCCCGAATCGCAACTGCATCTCTCCAGGCTTCAGTTTCCTACTGTTGGGTTTCTACTATAGTCCCAAGATCATTCAAACAATGAAAGTATGTGAATATAATAAAGAAGTATGGCGGAATCATACTTACAATGATCGGATTTTGCGATGCGAGGAACAACCAAAATTTTCTGCTCCATGGATGAAGCTCTCGGCCATGGCTCCAATTTGTGCTCCTTGATTTTCGGTCAACCTCCATGGAAGTCCTCCAAGCTCCAAGCTTTGATTTGAATTTCAATGCTCAAGGGTTTGTTTCCATATCACATTTGGATGACTCTTTATGTGCTAGCATAACAAAAATTTGCCACAAATCTTCCTTGTTCTTGCTTGTTGTTCTCGGCAAAGAGAAGCAAAATTGAGAGAATTTGGCCCTTGGCCGAATTGGAGAGGAGAAGGGAGAGAGAGGAAGTTGTCAAATGTTGGTTGTGTTTTGATTTCAAAAATCAAAATACATAATTCATTTTCCAAAATTGTACAAGGAATTTAAGCATTTCAACCACCACCATCAATCACAAGTGACAACCATCACATCACTCAAAGTGATGTGACTTATATCATAAGAATGACTAATGATGTGACACGTGATGTGACTTATGGGCCCCACTTGATTCGAAATACGAGTGGGCCCCCCAAACACTCCCGGGCTCGGGTTCGCTAATTCCGAATTAACGAATTTTCCGTTGCGACGTAATTAAATCAAATTTAATTAAATAATTATGCCTAGCAAAATTACTATTCACGTCGCTAGCGAATTAATTCTAAATTAACTCTTTCGCCCGAATTAAAATCCAATTTTAATTCTGCGTCGAAATCTAATTTCGTTTAATATATCGAATATATTAATTTATCGATTAATTCCAAATTAATCGTTCTCTCTCTTTAAATAATATTTTATCCCAGATAAAATATCTCTGTAATTAATCCTATATTAATTTTCTCTCTTATAATTAATCCCAGATTAATTATGTGCGAGTTATTCATCATCGGTGAATCTTCGGGAAGCGACCTATGAGATCCCCGAATATGTTGACAGTAAATCCGGTCGTCGAACTATCCGAACACGTACGTACCTAGTACTACGTTTTTACTGATTTACAAGACATGGTTGGCTTCTAGCAAAGCACTGTGCCTACCCAATTCTCCAGAAATATTCTTAAAGGAATATGTAATCTATATCAGGCGTAGTATACGTAGTATTGCGTAATGCAATCCAGTATCGGATGTCACGTGCTAGGCCTGGGGCTGGAATTGTGTCTGCCCCGTACGAAGCACATATCGGATCTCTAGTAACTAGTCTCTATAATCGGATAAACATGACCTAGTCATAATATCCCGATAGCTGCAGCATATAAGAGCACCAGTTCCGTATCCTACGTGATCATCATCTCCACTATGACTGGAGTGATACTTCCATCTTGACATCACACCCAATACACTACGATTCTCAATATACCCAAAAGAGGCGTACATAGAACCGGTTAAAGCCCTGGACGACCAAAACCAAAGTATATTGATTGTCGCATGTATTAGCGGTGCAAGTCTCAGGTTAAAACCAAATACACCTACCCTGATTCGGACTTCCATAGACACATAGTCATACTACCAATGGAATTCCGATGGGTCTATCCAGAGCGAAGCTATTTCTGTACCATCGGTAAACACAACCTCCTATTACACTTGCATAAGTATCCAATACTTAAATATATGAGAACTATCTTGATTGCTATAGTCCAACTATCCAATCAACGATTTCAGGTACTATTTAATATAATGATTACTATAGTCTAACTATATAATCAACTATAATTTGATTATTTAAATTCAAATATATTGATTACTATAATCCAATTATATAATCAACTATAATTTGAAGTAGTTTGAATACAGTCCAACTGTTTAATTAAAACAACAATTAAATATTAGTCCAACTAATATATATTTATTAATTAATGAAGAAAAATGAAATGAGCGCGTATTGGCAAGTATCTAAACGAAATTATAAATTTAATACTTGCCTCCCACTATTTTTCGGCGAGCCTCTAACCCTCTGTTGAGTACTCAGGAAACCTTGTTTCCTAGTGGTCTAGGATCCCGTTAAATAACACACAACCTTGACTTTGGCCAACAAATTGTATGATATTTAACTAGGTAGATCTCTAAGATCAATTGGATCTCATCTAATTCCTAGATCCAGTAGGTGGACATCCAAGTCCGAAACATATATCTTATATATGCCAATATATCCAATATATTCCCTAACCTTTTTCCTCTGAATCAACTAACCCTTGGCTTTGGCACAACAAACTTAATGATTCCAGTTAAGCGGGACCTATTTACCTTGGAAAGGTTCGTAATCGATGTCGATGGAAAAGAAGTGATCTTGACTTTGGCCAACAAATCACAACTTGGACAAGACACCGATATGGAACAAAGCCTTCATGATTCAAACACATCCGCGATGGACAAAGGCCCTGACTTTGGCCAACAAACCAGTGCCAATCTTGGATCTTGAGAATGAATCATTCAATGGAAGGAAAAACGCTTAATATATGTTGAGGGTTTTTCGCGTAATTTGCAACCAATTAATTATCTTTGTTAAGGTCTCATCATACACCCTTAATCATGCATTCTAAAAAACATAATAAGGCGCGTAAATAAATTAATAATGATATGCGGATGGATATTTAAAATCCTTTGTTCCTAGAACAAATCTCTCCATTTCCTCTCTCCCGCTAGCACAAATCTTACTTCTACCCGATTACATAACACTTCTAAAGAAACCTCATTTACATTGAGGGGAATAGGTGAGAAGAGAAATACAAAGAGTCAAGAGGTAATAGGCTGGACACGCAGGTCCAATTTAATAAATTCTAAAATTCTCCATGGAATACCTGGGAGAAGCAGGCTTTATTCTAGGAATAAAGATCTACTTGGATAGATCTAGAAAGCTGCTGAAAACCCTCCCAGAGCTCGTACATTTTTGAAATGTATGTGACCTGATGTCTCATATGTTTTGAGCATATCTAGATGCTATAAGGCCCATCCAGGTGATGGTCACTGGATTAATGTAAAGAACATCCTTGAATATCTTAGACGAACTAAGGATGCTTTCTGGAAATATGGGGAAAGGAGAACTTGAGGTGACTAGGTTCACCGATGCAAGTTTCCAAACCGACAAAGACGACTTTAAGTCGAAATATAGGTACATATTTAGTTTGAATAACATAATAGTATGCTGGAAATTTTCCAAGCAAGATACTGTTGCCGAATAAATAATAAAAGTGGAACATTGCTGCAGCTGAGGCAGAAAAAGAAGCATTTAGGATCTATATAATCCTAATTAGATTAGGTGTAGTTCTGTTAGTAGCTGAGCTGGGCTACAGCACAGGCTAAAGAATTACGGTCTCATCAATGATCCAAGTATGTACTTCGACTAATTCATCTGATTCATTCGATCATACATCGTGGGGATGTGATGATTGAATAAAACGCATCAGATGATAACATTGCAAATCCGCTGACGAAAGCTGTTTCTCAGCAGAAGTTTGAGCGACCCGCACATAGTTCAGGTGTAGGACACTTGAGTGATTGGCTATAGGCCAAGTGGGAGAGTGTTGGACAATTATGACCCATAACATCACTATTTGTACAGAACATGGTGTTGTTGTACAAATTAACTATGTGACAAAGGAAATTGCTCTTTTATCATTTATAATTAGATTACCAAGATATAAATAATAAAAGTCCATATGATTAGTACTAGATTAATAAGATATGAGACAATATTAATCCACGTAAGGTTTAATCATTAAATATCCCTAGTCGTAGTATTATCGAGACTGGACATCGATAATGCGGAATAGGCTAGTATTACACTTGTGCGTGTTATGGAAGCGTAACGGCATAATTCTCATATATTTGGGTATTGGAAACTCATGCAAGTGTAATATGAGGTTATGTTTACCGATGGTATGGAGACAGCTTCGCTCTGGATAGACCCCTCGGAATCCCATTGGTAGTATGACTATGTGTCTATGGGAATCCGAATCAGGGTAGGTGTATTTGGTCTTAACCTGAGACTTGCATCGCTAATACTTACGACAATCAGTATGCTTTGGTTTTGGTCGTCCGGGGCTTTAACAGGTTCTGTGTACGCCTCTTCTGGGTATACTGAGAATCATAGTGTATTGGGTGTGATGTCAAGATGGAAGTATCACTTCAGTCATATGGAGATGATCATCACGTAGGATATAGAACTAGTACTCTTAAGTACTGCAGTCATCGGGATAATATGACTAGGTCATGATTATCCGATCATAGAGACTAGTTACCAGAGATTCGATATATGCTTCGTACGGGGCAGACACAATTTCAGCCCTAGGTCTAGCATGTGATATCGATACTGGATCGTTATATGCAATACTTAGTATACTATGCCTGTTATAGATTATATACTCCTTAAAGAATATTTCTGGAGAATTGGGTAGGCACGACGCTTTGCTAGAAGCCAACCATGTCTTGTAAATCGGTAAGAACGTGGTACGAGGTACGCACGTGTTCGGATAGTCCGACGACCAAATTTACTACCAACATATCCAGGGATCTCATGGGTCGCTTCCCGAAGATTCACCGATGACGTATGACTCAAGCAGAATTAATCTGGGATTAATTATGAGAGAGAGAAAATTAATCTAGGATTAATTACGACGATAATTTATCTGGGATAAAATTCACATATGAGAGCGATTAATTTGGAATTAATCGATAAAATTAATATATTCGATATATTAAATGAAATTAGATTTCGTAACAGAATTAAAATTGGATTTTAATTGGGCGGACCAATTAATTTAGAATTAATTCTCGAGCGACTTTAATTTAATTTAATTTAATTAAGTCGCAACCGAAAATTAGTTAATTCGGAATTAACGAACCCGAGCCCCGAATGTATTTGCGGGCCCACTCGAATTTTGAATTAAAGTGGGACCCACAAGTCATATCACCTACTCAACTTTATCAACTTTTGGTTGATAGAAGTTGGTGGGAATTTTGGTTGCTTGAAATATACACAACCTTGATTTGTGATTGACTTTTACCTAATTTTGAATTTGGTAAATGGTAATTATTTTTTGAAAATGATATACACAAATCACAAAATCAAAATACAATACTTACTCTCTCATTTTTTCCATTTTTGGGCGTGAATATCATCCATTTTTCTCTCAACTTGGGCGTGAACCTAGGGTTCTTTTTCTTTGATTTTGATTCAAAAATCTAAAGTTATAGCACACAAAAGAGTCATTCAAAGGTGATAGGGAAACATCCATTGTGTTTGGAATTCATTCACCAAGGCTTGGAGCTCAACATACAAATCAAGGAAAGCTTGGAGCTCAAAGGTTTCAAGGAATTTTTTTAACTTTCCACCTACATCCAGTCCGATCAATGTAAGTATTTCCGCTACTTCTTTGTGTATTCACACATATTTTATGCTTAAATGATCTTAGGCATGTTCTATGAGAACCTAACAGCTCATGGTATGTGCAGATAATCCTATTCATGTTGAAATACATCACGAATTGGCGATATGAAGCTGAGAGCGAACCAAGAATGACACTCTTACCGAGAATGTCAATTAGAAGGAGATTATGTTACCTCAGCTGATCGATCAAATCGATCATGTGAAGAACATGCGAGCTCAAGCTTACCCCTCATCCAATCGCGCATGGAACAGTTCCATTGCGACCTTGTGAACAATTACTTGTTCTTGGTTCTCAAATGATTCTCTTAATCGTGTCATCATACTATACGCATCTAACGTGCCATATTATTGTTTCTTGAGTCTCGGTGAAAGCGAACTTAAGATGTATGATTTAACTTTTAAATCATCATCCTTCCAAGCTTGGAAGACTTCGCGTTCCTCCGGTGTTGCGTCCTCTGCCACAACAAGGGGCAGCGGACCCTCAAGAACATATCCTAACTTCTCGGAATCGAGGACAGTCCTCAAATCCAAGTCCCAATCGGCGAAGTTCTTAGCGCCTTAGAGTTTGTTCACATCTAACATACGCGCAAACTGATTAGTGGATGGTGCCGCCATCGCAAATCTATCATATAGATCACGAAAAACGGTTAGCAGAAATTAAACAGTTTCATATAATATCAAAAGCATTAACTAGATCATTGATTTTTAATCTAAAATTGCCCCTCCCACTAAATCATGCAATATTGTAATCCCCAAACAGAATACAAAGATTTAATAATTAAATTAAATACAAATAGTGAAATGTGGATCCCATGAATATATTTCAGCTCACAGCAGAGGTACGGTCTCGCCTACGTATATTCATCAGGTAGACAACTCATTTGTCAATCACTCACTGGTGACTCCTGGGTTTCCGGTCCTGGTCGTTTCTTGTTATGACTGCTAAGGCATGCCCACAAGGAGACATACCAAGGTTAAACTCGTCAATGATAAACTCAAGCTACTTGCGTAACCCTGACATTTATGGCACGTTCAGGGTTGCGCATTCGCTTGAATTTATCTAGTATCTGACATACATCCGGTATAAATAAATCTCTATCGGCTACACCCTCACAGCAGAGGCACGGTCTCGGATGTAGTCACAGAGAAATATTCATAAACCGTATTGACAAGACGGACCATATAACATGCATCAAATACATAATTACATTTAAACCTTATTAATTAGGGATTTTCCGCAAAGTGTCATACACCCTAAATCTAATCAAATTAGATTAAAACAAGCATGTATAAACTAAGACAACAAGATTAAACATTGAATTTAATGGGCTAATCATATTAGGGGGCCTAGAATCAGACTCGCTCTGATACCATTTTGAAGGGGTTATGTGGCGCAAATCCGGTAACGCAACAGAATAGTGGAAAATCAAAATTTTCCGATTTCAAAACTTTTTTTCGGATCAATTAAATAAACTTATTTATTTAATTATCCAAAAATACACAATAAATCAAATTTCTTGGTAATTACCGAATTGCCCCAAAACTTTGTATTTTGTTCATTTTAGTCCTAAATTGTTCAAAATAATTTTGGATGATTCTAAATCATTTCTAAGATGAATTTAACATGTCATACATATCAAATACAAATTGCAACATAAAATCCCTAAATATTGTGCCAAGGCCGAGAGCCTCCTAAGGTGGGGAAATTGTGCATTTTGCACTTTATATGTTCAAAACACATTAAGATGAAATCCAATCAACCCAATATTATATATGCATCATATACACATCCAAGTACACAACATAAATGAAAAGCCCCAAATTTGGAAGTGGTCTTAAACCCTAATTTTTCAATTTCAACAAATTGGATAAATTAGACCAAATTAATTAAATCCAACACTTCAATCAAGTTTATACAACACTAATCAAGCCTCACCGCAATGAAATAACTATAGAACAATTCTAGGTCACTTAAGAGTGGGTCAATAACTCTAGAATGACAACTAGTTACTTAAACCATCAAAAGAATGCTAATTAACACTTTAGAATCATTCTATTATCTTTATACATACATAACCATATCCTCAAACTTCCATCCTCCAAAAACACAAAGAATAAGGAATATAAAAACATAAGAACATCACAAGATGAAACCAACAACAAGAGGAATATTTTTCTCTCTAATGGCAAGTTGGAAATACTTACTAAAATCCAAGTTATCTTTGATTTTTGTCTTTGTCTTTCTTCTTCTTCCTCTCAAGCTTCTTTTGTTTTCTTTTAATGGAGTTTTGGATAAGATTTTTGGTTAATGAAAAAATATCTAACACTTAGACATTTTTAGGCCTTGGCTGAATTCAACAAAAGGAAAATACTAATATTTTTTCAATTTATTTCATTCAAGCCAACTTACCCACTTGTCTTTTAAAAATCATTAAGACTTTAATGAATTTATTAAAGTCAAGTAAAGCATCTTTAAGTCATCTCAACATTTATCACAACTTTAACACATTTATATTTTAATTAATTTAATCATTTAACAATTAAATAATTAATTAATTATTTAAATACAAATATATTAAATATATGTATTATCTTTACAATAAATATCAAATACATATATATTTATGATATTAGTCAAATATCTCATTTTGACAATTAATTAATGTGTATTTGAATTAATCTAACATTAAATGCAAATACACAAAAATTATGAAATGACTATCGGGTCCCAACACATGTATTTTTCTTTTAACCTTTAAACGACTCTATAAATAATCAATATTATTTATAAATATTGCCCTAGTGCTCTATTATTATATTTCATTATTGAGACTCTCTAAATTCACACATATCCGTCACGAAATCCAATTTCGTGTCCATAATTTACCCACCCGTAAATAATGACGACCACGGATAAACTCGCTGAATCATACAGGTCGAGGTCATGGCAAATGTATAATTCCTCCGTCACAGGTTTCCAGATATATTCCAGAGATATAGATGTAAACGTCAAATCTCTATGGTGACAATCACGTCGACGTCTCTATTCGCAATCTCTAAAAGAACACTTAGAACTGACTTCTAAAATGTACCACGGGCCCACGGTTTTTATCTGATTGCTAATCATATGGACTACCTATGCTCTATACACAGAACTGACAGATCATATCTCGATACACACAGGACACCCTGATGATCTATCCACACCCAACGAACAGGCGGAGGTCTGATCTAAATAGATCGGTGATGTGACTGTCATCTAAGTGTGGAAGATGTCCCATGTGCCAACAATGGTATCTCAAGTCGAAGAATCACAAGTGCTACTCAACCCGAGAAGATTCTTATTGATGTTGGTGTACCATCCATTAAGAATCTTCGGTGAGTCGTTCAGTGTTTATCCACTATAAACACCTACATTTCTATACAAGTCTCCAAGACTCACGGTTCATTGAGAAACCATTGGAATCGTATATTCTAGTATACGACATGTACCGGTCTCAACGGGTTTACTATACTGACCAAGTAGTGTAAACCTTGACTAGGAATTGTCTGAGAATGACAACGTCATGATACAACTCAATGTCAGTTGTGACGCTTTTGCAACAGCATCATGACTAGTCATTCTAAGGTCATTACGTCTTTACCATATTAAAAGATATATTATATTACAGAAACTGCTTATATTATTCATAATAACAACGTTTTACAGTAGTATTCTCAAAGAAATACAACCGGGAATTGGCGCTCTAAGCACCAACCCCAACAGGATGTTCATGAGAACCAAACTAAAATACAAGAAAAACACGTTTAATTATAGTCCCAATTGTCCTATAGCGTTTAGGAGTTCTTGTTTTTCTATCTTATTCTCGTTCTAACCTAACACCCCTTAATGGGAGGAGATTAAATGTACATATTATTTTATTTTATTTATTTCTCATAGATGTCTATTTATTATGAGAAAATATCAATTTCCTCTCTAATGTTTATATTAATAGCCACTTAACCCTGTTATTTTCATAATTCCCCCTAAAGTTAAAAGATTATTTTATATTTTGATATATTTATCCTTATTATAAACTACTAATATTGTTACACCTAACACGAAAGGGAAAAAGAGATACCTGTATGAAACCCATTATAAACAACTCAATCCAAAAAAATAAAAATAAAAATAACTCAATCCAAAAAAATAAAATTAAAAATAAAAATAAAAATATAATATATAATATTTTTTAAAAAGATATAAAGACACAAATTCTATTTTTTTTTTAATTCTAACAGCGTTTTATGGAAATTTATAATTTTTATCTGTTGATGGTGTTTTTTAAGCACTATGATATTTAAGCAGTACAGTATGGGTAAAAGGGTAACTCCATTCTTGATCGAGACCACTAATACCGACCCGACCATTCGATGTTGCATACGCCAACGGTAAGGGGCCGAGCACTTATGAGCGGTAACCCGACCATTTAAGATCGGATGACCGGGCATTATCAAATCGACATCAGCATTCTCAGTTCAAAAGACCATCATGACCGACCTCATGAAGACCGGGAATATGGCGGGATACGCTCCAGAAGATAAGACATCCTATTCTTACGGATAAAAAGATAAGTTATCCTAGTGTCATGGGGAAAGGTTGATAAATCAGTGTCCTAATAGGATATAGGAAGTGAATGTAGTTTCAACTAAGGAATCCTTGTAGGAAAAGGAATCTGATTTCTTCACTATTATAAATAGGAGGGGAAAGTGTAAATAAAAGTATCATTCGATTTGTGTCCGTGGGCGTAGGTTGGATCTAATCCGCCGAACCACGTTAAATCTCTTTGTCGATTGGCGTATTTATCTGTCTTTTGCTAAGTTTTCTTTTGGTTCCCCCATAACCGAACAAATTCACTATTGAGGGAGGATTGTGTCGGGAGTAAAACAAAAAACCCTTATTGCCCCTGAGACCAAAATCAGCCGTCAACAGTTGGCGCCGTTTGTGGGGAACTTAACAAGAAGCAGCTCGCGTAGTAAGACGATGGCCGAAGATGGAAATCACCGGTCGTCAGGGAGTTCAACAGCAGAATGGATGGAGAAAATAGAGGAAAATATGAGGAAAGAAAGGGAGGAAAATCAAAACCTATTGAAGTCCATGATGAACAGACTGAAGAGGATGGAAGAAACGAATAATGAGAAGTTTGAAGCCGGAGCCAATCGGAGGAGAGGCGAAATAGCGGAAGGAAAAAGGGTCGCAGAAGTGAGTGATGACGATGAACCGAGGAGGAAGGGTCCCTACGGGATGAGGTCCGTAGTGGTAGAAAAAAATTTACAAACGGAGGAAACGTGGGAAGAAGAAGAGAGGAGACAGTCGCCAGATTCTTCCTATGATGGCCCCCGCGACACCAGAAGGGGAGATAAGAAACATGGTGAAACTGGACGGGATGTCTCAAGTCATGAGGAACGCCGCACCCGTGGTGACAGACGCGAAGGAGGCCGCGGGAGGCGGCATAGTGACACATATGGCAATATAAAGTCTTGGTTAAGAAAAGAATGGCCAAGTGGGGAGTAAACCCCAAAACTGATACAATAGATGCTCGGGACGGCGAGGTTGAATCTCCCTTCACAGAAAAAATAAGGTCGGTAAAATTCCCAAGACGATTCAACATGCCGTCCATGACGCCCTACAAGGGCCACACTGATCCAAAATCTCAACATGCCGTCAATGCCGTTTGTAAAGTATTCCCCCTAACCTTGGAGGGATCTGCCTTTCTGTGGTTAAAAAGTCTAGCCCCGGGGAGCATCAGAAGCTTCACGCAACTCTGGAAGTCATTTGTTCGGCACTTCAAAGGGGTCTGCGTCCCAAAGAAAATGGTGGGAGACTTGAGACTGACGAAGCAGGGGGATGATGAGCCCCTAAGGAATTTTATTGAAAGGTACCACAATTTGGTGCTCGAGGTCGGAGCGTACGAGTCATCGGAAGCGCTAGAAAGTCTCAAGGGAGGTCTGAAGGTCGGGAAGTTGTGGACTCACCTAAGGATTCAAGACGTATTGGATTATGCCACTGCCCTGGAGTTGGCCAGGAAGTTTATCTTAATAGAGGAGGAGAAAAAGATTGCCCGGGGAGTAGACACCCGAAAGGCTAAGATACTCAGGTCAGACAAACAGTGGGATTCGATCAGAAATTTGAGGAGACCAGTCCCGGAGCTGAAGAAACTCAGACCGACACCTCCGAGTAGTCATGTTCAAGGGATAAAGTCATATGTCCAAATCAACCGTGTCGCGGGGATGACAGTATACACCCCCCCTGAACAAACCTATGGCCCATATAGTTCGGGAAATCCAGGATAAAAGTTTGTTGGCCGAGCCTAATTTGAGGAGGTTCCCGATTGAGGTGGGAAATAGTATGGCTTACTGTATCTACCATAACGTAAGGGGACATGCCACGAATGGGTGCAGAGACCTGCGAGAGCAGGTGGAAGACTTGGTGAAAAAAGGCTATCTCAGTGTGTACATAGACCATTCGGTTTTTTAGGTCGACCAAAGTTGATAGCGGAAGTCATCCGATCGGATGCGTGGAATGCTGAGATGCAGAGAGGATGTATTAAGAAGAGCCTTGGTTGTAGTGACCCTTGTAGAGTTGCAAGAAAGGCAACAGATCCAAAAAATGTGAGTAAGACCTCTTCTGTCTTAGGCTGACATTTGATTATGCTTGTTTGTTATGGCCCACACAATGGTTTCGATATTTGTTTTCCTGCTCGGGTCTGCTCTTGTACCGCCGAGATCGATGTTTCTTTCCGGCTCGGGTCTACTCTTGTACCGCCGAGACCGATGTCTCTTTCCGGCTCTGGTCTGCTCTTGTACCACCGAGATCGATGTCTCTTTCCGGCTCGGGTCTGCTCTTGTACCGCCGAGACTTTGGACTGGGGATGTAACATTCCCCCAGAGCCAAGTCTTTCTTTCAGCTCAAGGTCGGGTTACGCCCCACCGAGTCGGCTTCTTTGGACTGGGGATGTAACATTCCCCCGGAGCCAAGTCTTTCTTTTAGCTCGGGGTCGAGTTACGTCCCACCGAGTCGGCTTCTTTGGACTGGGGATGTAATTTTCCCCCAGAGCCAAGTCTTTCTTCAGCTCGGGGTCGGGATACGTCCCACCGAGAGACTTATCATCGGCATGGGATCAGAGCATCTCCCCCATGGTCGGCCCTCTATTGGTCTGGGGAGGTGACATTCCCCCAGAGCCAAATGTTCTTCTCAGCTCGGGGCCGGGTTACGTCCCATCGAGTCAATCGTCATCGGCATAAGGGCAAAGAATTTTCTCCACGGGTAGATATCAGGATCCTCGTTGACTGAGCACATGAAGGTGGCAGGAAGGACCAGATTTGCAGCCAAGGCGTTTTTCTCTGCGGTTCCTGGAGTGACCACCGACGGATTCATCGGCACACCATCTTTTTTTATAGTTCCCGGCATCAACTCGCAAACTCGTTACCGAGAACTAGGGGATATATGTTGATGGTGTTTTTTAAGCACTATGATATTTAAACAGTACAGCAGGGTAAAAGGGTAACTCCATTCTTGATCGAGACCACTAATGCCGACCCGACCATTCGATGTTGCATACGCCAACGGTAAGGGGCCGAGCACTTATGAGCGGTAACCCGACCATTTAAGATCGGATGACCGGGCATTATCAGATCGACAGTAGCATTCTCAGTTCAAAAGACCATCATGACCGACCTCATGAAGACCGGGAATATGGCGGGATACGCTCCAAAGGATAAGACATCATATTCTTACGGATAAAAATATAAGTTATCCTACTGTCATGGGAAAGGTTGATAAATCAATGTCCTAATAGGATATAGGAAGTGAATGTAGTTTCAACTAAGGAATCCTTGTAGGAAAATGAATCTGATTTCTTCACTATTATAAATAGGAGGGGAAAGTGTAAGTAAATGGATCAGAATCATTACCATCAGACTTGTAAACACAAGAGCTATCAGAGAAGCATATCTCAGTAATAAAAGTATCATTCGATTTGTGTCCGTGGGCGTAGATTGGATCTAATCCGCCGAACCACGTTAAATCTCTTTGTCGATTGGCGTATTTATCTGTCTTTTGCTAAGTTTGCTTTTGGTTCCCCCCATAACCGAACAAATTCACTATTGAGGGAGGATTGTCTCGGGAGTAAAAAAAAAACCCTTATTGCCCCTGAGACCAAAATCAGCCGTCAACATTATCTTTTAATTTATTTTTCATTTTATTAAAACAAAACAACTTTCCTTAAAATGTTATTATATATGTACATCCTAATTTTTGAGATAAATAACCGAAATCTACAATTCTGGGTTGCAGTAAATAAGAACCAAGAGTCTAAGAGCAGGTAATATATATGTATTGCGAAAGTGGGAAATTATCAATTTTACACTCTAAATTAGGTGATAGTCTTAAAATATAATAATATTTTTAAATTATCAATTTTCATCCGATATTATAAAAATGTATAATTTTTTGTCAAAAATTATATAAGCACATTATATTTCACCCGAAATCTTGTAAAAATTTATCAACTTTTCATCTTAAAATGTGAAAATTGATACATTTTCAAAATTTCTGGTGAAAAAGATAATATTAAAAAGTACTGTAATATTTTTAAATTTTCATCTAATTTAGGATGGAAATGAGATTATTTCCCTTTAAAAATTAGTTTGTGAAAAAAATAAAGGAGTAACTGTGAAGTAAAAATTAAGTAGTGAGGGCTAAAATATAATAAATCTAATTTAAAGATCAAATAGAAAGAGGAAAAAAACTCTGTTAAACAAAAGCTAACGTGTGCGTTGCTGGCTGTATGAAAGTCGTTGCCAAATAGATAGATGACGTGTCAACAGGCACCATTTACTAAAAGTTGTTGACGGTGGATTTTGGTCTCAGGGTAATACGGGAATATCACCTCTGAGGGAACCCTCCTTCAACTGTGAATTTGTTTGGTTATGCGGGAAACCAAAAGCAAACTTAGCGGAAAACAGAGAAATACGCCAATCAGACAAGGTGATTTAACGTGGTTCGGTGGACTTTGAGATCCGACCTACGTCCACGGACAAGAAATGGTGGTACTCTTTTTATTACTCAAATACACCTCTCAGGCCTCTCCTTTGCTCTTACAAATCGGAACTTTATGACTCTAATCTCTCACTCTTGTGATGATTTTCAGATCATCTTTTACACATGCTCTACCCTCTTATTTATAATAATACAGAAATCAGACTCCTATTTGCATAAGAAATCCTATTTGTACTCAGTCTTCTTTTCTTGCACGGTTTCCTGATCCGGTAATGCCTTTTTCTTCCGTATTCCCTTTGGATTCTGACTCCTTCTCCTTGCGAGAGCGGGATATCTTTCTTATCTTATCCATAGGAATGGGGGTTGCTGTGTTGAACACGGCTCGTTGTCTGGTCGGTCTTCATGAGGTCGGTCATGTCAATCTGTTATGCTGAGATGTTTCTGCCGACCTTATAGTGCTCGGTCACCCGAACCAAAGTGGTCGGTCTTCTCTGATGTGGTCGGCCTTCATATGATGTGGTCGGTCTTCATATGATGTCAACCAGAGAAAGAATTTACCCTTTTGTCCTTGTCGTGCTGCTTAAATACTATAGTGCTTGAAAACACCATCAACATCTGTCCCCTAGTTCTCGGTTCCAACGAGTATGCGAGTTGGTACCGGGAACTATATGAAGAGGGTGTGCTGATTGTCCTTGCGGGTAGTCGTCCTAGAATGCAAAAAAGAATCTTCTTGCCGTTTCATTCATCTTTCCTCGAGACGCACAACCGTCATGTCTTCTTAAATGCCCATCAAATCATTTTTAGGTTTCCTTAACTTTTGACATATGTCAAACATCCGCTGGGTTCCCGCCAAAACCGACGGTGATGTGCATCCCAGTCATGACTATAAGAGAACGAGGGTTTCACTGTTCCATTTTTTCGGCAATTTCTCATTCTCTTCTGTAATTTTCTTTACGATCCTTTCAACTCCGTGTTCTCGAAACTCGATCGCGGTCTTCATCCTTTTTTCGTTGCCGAGCACCTAAGGAACGAGCATCACCGCAGCGTAAAACCTCCTGCTTCCGAGAAGAACAAGTAAGTCTTCTGAGCGATCTTCCTTCTTTTGTGGTGTTGTGATTCTATTTGCTTATTTTGCTTAGGGAGAGACTTGTGGTTTTGTTGGGTCTTGCTTTAGGGCACTTCTTTAGAGACTCCATATCTAGTTTAGCACGGGCACTGTGGGTAGCTTCTCGTAGACTGATTCTTCCCCCTTCTCTATTTTTCTGGGTGTCAGGGATGTCTGACAGTAATTCTTCCTCCGAAAGGCCTGCCAAAATCTCAACTCCCCCTGCTGAAGAGCTTTC
>SKCR01047446.1:0-45615 GCA_019454045.1 Zanthoxylum bungeanum
ATTACAGAAAAGTAAAAACTGAAAATTAAAGAAAGAAAAGTGTTGTGCGTAAAAGTAAATTACGGAAAGTAAAAACTGAAATGTAAAGAAAAGAAAGTGCGAAAGCGGAAATTAATTACTGAAAACTGTACATAAACAAACAAGATACAATCTTCTTAGTATTCTTAAGGAATTCCTTAGAAGAAGTATGAATTTACAAATGAAATGTCTTGGTATTTATAGCAAAATTTTGCCTCCATCAAATCATCCACCAAATCCATTATTAATTGCTCCACTAATTATTTATCATGTTTGGTGGTGATTTGATAATTTTTTATGATTTATATAATTTATTTTTTTGCTTTGAAAATGATTGAAAATGACTTTAATAATTACACACAACACACTTTTGGATGGTTCATCAATTTCGAGCATGATGAAATATTCATAATTCGAAATTATTTTGTCTTTCAAAGTTGTAGATGTTTGAGTCTTCTTTAATTTGGAACTTGAATCAGCTCAATCCGATATCGGAGTAAAACGTTATGCCCAAAATACCACAGATGCGTAAAACTGGAATTTCCAAAACTACACTTCGTTAAAACGCCCTTTCAAGTTTCCAATCTCCAAAATTAATATGTCAAGTCCAATTTTTCCCTTATTTGACCCAAATTTCGTCCTAAATGATTTTATTGTGTCCCAATATTATTTTATCTATAAATAAACTAAAACACATCAAAACTTTCATCAAACCCGAGAAACTAAACAAATATTAAGTAAAATGGGTTGTAGATATTGATATATTTTCCGCTCATCACTAGTCTTACTACACTCATCTTTACTACTAGTTCTGGTATTATCCTTTATTACTTAGCTCCACGTCTCTGATTCTTATTACTATAAATTTCGGCATTTCTTGTCTGTTTCTATTTCTCTATCTCTTTTTACTTTCAATTACTTAGATATCTACCTTCCGTATCTTACTCCGCTTCCTAACTTTTCTTTTTCTTCATATTTTTCGTTAATAGGTACTCATAGGTCTTTATTATCTATAGGAAGTACTTAAAGACTACTGGTTCGGCTTGAAGAAGTGTTCTGAGCAGGGAATGGATCTTACTTCTAGACGCTCTATTACTTGTTCGGGCTTTTCTATTCTCCTGTATATTCTTGGGTAAATATCCTCAAAATATTTATGCCTTAATCCATCTCCTTACTATTCTTTATTTCTGGCTACCTATGTTTTGATGTATTCCTTTATGCTTTCTTATAGCTTTCTTTTCTCACTTCCCAAATACTTTTCTTAAAATCCTACCGTCTGGTGTTGGATCGATATAACTTCTAGAAGATTTCTTAACTTGTATCTAGAGTGTGATTGTCCTTACGAGGAATACTACTTAAACGATTTAAGAAGGCTTACTAACCTGTCTATGGAGCTTTGAGGACGTACTCGAGGATCAGATACTGGAGAGGTAGAGCCTCATATACGGGTATCCCGGACGTACTGCATATACAAGACCCCAGCACTCTGCCCACTGTAGTCAGTGACTCCCTAGACTATGCTCTGATACCATCTTTGTAACATCCACAATCTGGGAGATGTTACCGGCAGGGGATAGCAGTACTAACCCCACCAGCCTCCGATTAACTATCCATAACTGATACTAATATACTTATCTTGATTTGACTATACTTTGGATGGAACAGAACCCAACTCGAAAACATTGAAAACAAACTCATTATTAACTATTGTACTTGAAAACAATTGATTTTACAAAGACTACACACATCAGAACTGATACAAAACTCATATTTGACTATGACTCGTACTTGACTAAGACTGGACTTTTACTCAACTCTGACTTGTACTAGTGGACTTCATACCTAGTGACTGCATCAATATCCATCCTCCCAAGCTCGTCCTCCGGAAATCCTGCAAAATATGAAGACTAGGGTGGGGGTTAAATTGTAATTCGATCTAAGTGAGTGGACAAGAAAACTAAAAACTGGTGTAAAGATTCTGATTTCAAATCCATAGTTCCAAAAAAAATTTATATGAAAACCTTGTTTCTGAATACTCCATCTTTCTAAAACTGCTTTTAAAATACTGGTTTCTAAAAACTGTTGCTAAAATCTGGTTTCTGTGCTGATCTGTATCTGAAAAACCTTAACATTTGAAAACTGATTTCTGAAAATCTATATCTGAGTGTTTGCTGAAAAACTGACGCATGGGGGTGTTACGTATCGTCGTCCCTCTATACGCCCTCGAGCCAGATATGCAAATCCATGACATTGGGGCGTTACGTATCGCCGTCCCCCAACCCATAAACTAAAACTGGGGGTGCGGATCTATGCTACCACCCAAGCTCTGAAACTAAGGTCTAGGGGCGTTACGTATCGCTGTCCCCTAGCCCAGCTCTACTTGTGCACATGGTCTCTATCTGTCAATTCCAACTGTGTAAAGTTACATACTGGGGTAAGTTTTTCACTCATCTCCCGAAAACATAAAAACTCAGTTTTGAAAAACATCTCTTTTCTAAATCTCTATCATCTGAAAAGTAACTGTAAATAAATAAATAAAGGCTAACGTCCTAGGTGTCCACTCACAGTGTCTAAATTCATAAATAACAAATAAATCTATAAAGAAAAATTAACTTAAAGAAAGAGGTGTCCACTCACAGTGTTTGAGTCTGGCTGGAACTGGATAATAGGTCGAAGGAGAATGCGGTTCCTGTGGATAATCTAGTACCTAAATATTCATCTGTATATTACATACACAATGCTTATGATGGTTATAATTTGATATATGATATGTGTTGAAACTGATATGAGACCCTAAGGGTGGTCTCTAATGCGCTAGGGTGGAACTGAGGGTTTAAAACTGATTTGGTGAGGTTATGGCCTCGCGTCGCGATGTAGGAAGGACTACGTGTCGCAACGCGCAACGTTCTGGATTCGGTCATCTTTTGTTCTTACGTCGCGATGCACTATTACTCTTGCGTCGCGACGTGTCTGGGTTTTCCATGATCTATTTTGTTCTTCCAAGCTCATCCAAAATTCAATTCACCAAATCTATTCCACATCAACACTTCCATACTTCAAACCATTATTCAATACATCATCTTACACTCACTTTATATCAACTAAACCACTAATTCATCAAGAATTTAACTTTTTATTCACTTTAACAACTTCACCAATTCTCACCCAAATTAAACAAATGAGATTTACCAACCTATCTATTGACTTAAAACAAAAATGAATCACACCATCATCATCATACTCATGTTCTTTAACATCACACACTTGCCAAATCATCAAACATACCTGTTGACGGCGGATTTTGGTCTCAGGGTAATATTGGAATATCACTCCCGAAGAAATCCTTCTTCAATAGTGAATTTGTTTGGTTATGGGGGACCAAAGGCAAACTTACCAAAAAACAGATAAACACCACAATCAACAAGGAGATTTAACGTGGTTCGGTGGATTTGGATCCGACCTACGTCCACGGACACAAACAAGATGATACTTTTATTACTTAAACACTTTTTTCGTGTTCTTTTTGTTTTTACAAGTCAGAGCTTGAAGATTCAGATCCTTCTTTTTTTTTGGAGCCTTTTACATATACTCTCCTGCCCTCCTATTTATAATAGTGCAGAAATCAGATTCCTTCTTTTACAAAGGTTTCCTAGTTGAAACAATTTCCCTTTCCCATAAGGATTCCTAGTCAAAAACTACATTTACTTCCTTTATCATACTAGGATATTGACTTACTAGTTTACCCCAAGAAAGTAGGATAACTTATTATCTTATCATATGGATAGAATGCCTTATTTTCCCGAACATGTCTTGCCCTATGCTCGGTTTCATTGTGGTCGGTCATAATAGTCTTTTGTACTGAGAATGCTGTTGTCGACCTGATAATTGCCCGGTCATCTTGAACTCAAGTGCTCGGTCACTAACTGTAAAGTTATCGGCCCCTTACTGTTGACTATTTAGTGGTCGGGTCGGCATCAATAATCTTGACTGAGAAGTGAATTACCTTTTTTAACCCCTGTCGTGTTGCTTAAATAACATAGTGCCTGAAAACACCATCAACATCTGTCCCCTAGTTCTTGGTTCCAACGAGTATGCAAGTTGGTGCCGGGAACTATATAAAGATGGTGTGCTGATCGCCTTGCTGGTGGTCGCTCCAGAAATCACAGAGAAATTGTGTTCGTTCGCCATCAACTAAGTCTTCTGTTTCTATCTATATCCTCGGTTATTGGAGATGATGATCCTATTCAGAACGATTCTCCACCTCAAAGCAAATTGCTTACTTGGGTTCGTTCCATCAGGAGATGAAGTTCCTCTTGTTGTCCAAACTAAGAATGAATCCTCCTCTGTAATATATGTACCAGAGATTTAGAGGTTCTGACCCCTGACTGATCCAATCTCGATTGTGAGGAGAAAATTTTGCCTATGAGCTAACGATGATGTGCTCGGTGGCATGTGATCCTGTCTCGAGCTGTGAGAGATGCTCGGACCTGGGGGAATGTTACGTCCCCAGTCCGAATGACTGACTCGGTGGGACGCAAACCGACCCCGAATGAAGAAAGACACTTGGACCTGGGGGAATGTTACGTCCCCAGCCGAAGGGCTGATTCGGTGGGACGTAACCCGACCCCGAATGAAGAGAGGCACTTGGACCTGAGGGAATGTTACGTCCCCAGTCCGAAGGGCTGACTCGGTGGGACGTACCCCGAGCTGAGAAAGGCACTTGGACTTGGGGGAATGTTACGTCCCCAGTCCAAAGAGGTAGACTCGGTGGGACGTAACCCGACCCCGAGTGAAGAGAGGCACTTGGACCTGGAGGAATGTTACGTCCCCAGTCCGAAGGGCTGATTCGGTGGTGGGACGTAACCCGACCCCGAATGAAGAGAGACATTTGGACATTAGGGAATGTTACGTCCCCATTCCAAAGAGGTAGACTCGGTGGGACGTAACCCGACCCGAAGTCGAATAACTAAGTGGCCTCGGCGGAACGAAATCCAGCCCCGAGCTGAATAATCAAGTGGTCTCGGCTGAACGAAATCCAGTCCCAAGCTGAATAATCAAGTGGTCTCGGCGGAACGATATCCAGCCCCGAGCCAGGTAATCTTTGGGACTTGCTCAGAAAGGAATGAATTGAATCAACCTTGTGAAGCCCTACCGAATCCGACATGGGCGTCCCCTTGCCGGACCAGCGAAAAAAAAAAACAAAACTTTGAAAAAATAAGATCAAAAAGGTGGGGGTGACTCGGCACTTGTCCCAAAAGAAAACTTTTTACAAATGTAAACACAGCACGGATGCCTCAAAACAGCGTCCTGCCCGAGGCCTCCACAAACACAATTCCGAATATTTCAATTCAGTGTCCCGGCGAACCAGGATTTGGATCAGTTGAGCGTTTAAATGGTAAGGGTACATCCTCTACACGTCGGGTCACTATGGAGCCTGTGTATTGTTCGAGTGCTCCTCCTTACCACGCTGGAGCAGGCAGACGCTACAGGTGCACAACGCATACCTGTGCTGCGCCTCTCTCGGATCCAAATGATGAATGGATCAAAGAGTGTCCGGGATGCTAAGGGCACATTCCTCCTTAGGTCCGGCATCACTGGGGTTAGCAATCGTCACGGGGGCCTCATCTCTCCCCGTGCTATGCTTTCCCACGGATCCATTGCATCGGGTAAGTGAGGATCAAAGAGTGTTCGACACATTAAGGGCATATTCCTCCTTATGTTCGGTAACACTGGAGTAAGCAATCGCCACGGGGGTATCATCCTCCCCGTGCTATGCTTCTCACGGATCCTATGCATCGAGTATGTCCCTGAGGACCCCGAGCCAAGAGAGATACTTGGTTCTGGGGGAATGTTACGTCCCCAGTCCGAAGGGCTGACTCGGTGGGACGTACCCCGACCCCGACCCCGAGCTGAAAAAGGCACTTGGACCTGGGGGAATGTTACGTCCCCAGTCCGAATGGCTGACTCGGTGGGACATACCCCGACCCCGAGATGAAAAAAGCACTTAGACCTGGGGGAATGTTACGTCCCCAGTCCGAAGGGCTGACTCGGTGGGACGTCCCCCGACCCCGAGCTGAAAAAGGCACTTGGACCTGGGGGAATGTTACGTCCCCAGTCCCAAGGGCTGACTCGGTGGGACGTACCCCGACCCCGAGCTGTGAAAGGCACTTGGACCTGGGGGAATGTTACGTCCCCAGTCCCAGGCTGACTCGGTGGACGTACCCCGACCCCGAGCTGAGAAAGGCACTTAGACCTGGAGGAATGTTACGTCCCCAGTCCAAAGGGCTGACTCGGTGGGACGTACCCCGACCCCGAGCTGAGAAAGGCACTTGGACCTGGGGGAATGTTACGTCCCCAGTCTGAAGGGCTGACTCGGTGGGACGTACCGGACCCCGACCCCGAGCTGAGAAAGGCACTTGGACCTGGGGGAATGTTACGTCCCCAGTCCGAAGGGCTGCTGACTCGGTTGGACGTACCCCGACCCCCGCTCTGCAAAAAGGCACTTGGACCTGGGGGAATGTTACGTCCCCAGTCCGAAGGGCTGACTCTGTGGGACATACCCCGACCCCGAGCTGAAAAAAAAGCACTTAGACCTGGGGGAATGTTACATCCCCAGTCCGAAGGGCTGACTCGGTGGGACATCCCCCGACCCCGAGCTGAAAAAGGCACTTGGACCTGGGGAATGTTACGTCCCCAGTCCAAAGGGCTGACTCGGTGGGACGTAACCCGACCCGGCTGTGAAAGGCACTTGGACCTGGGGGAATGTTACGTCCCCAGTCCGAAGGGCTGACTCGGTGGGACTTACCCCGAACCCCGACCGCTGAGCTGAAAGCTTGGACCTGGGGGAATGTTACGTCCCCAGTCCAAATGGCTGACTCGGTGGGACGTACCTCGACCCCGACCCCTGAGAAAGGCCACTTGGACTGGGGAATGTTACGTCCCCAGTCCGAATGGCTGACTCGGTGGGACGTACCCCGACCCCGAGCTGAGAAAGGCACTTGGACCTGGGGGAATGTTACGTCCCCAGTCCGAAGGGCTGACTCGGTGGGACGTACCCCGACCCCGAGCTGAGAAAGGCACTTGGACCTGGGGGAATTTACGTCCCCAGTCCGAAGGGCTGACTCGGTGGGACGTACCCCGACCCTGAGCTGAAAAAGGCACTTGGACATGGGGGAATGTTACGTCTCCAGTCCGAAGGGCTGACTCGGTGGGACGTCCCCTGACCCCGAGCTGAAAAATGCACTTGAACCTGTGGGAATGTTACGTCCCCAGTCCAAAGGGCTGACTCGGTCGGACGTACCCCGACCCCGAGCTGTGAAAGGCAGTTGGACCTGGGGAATGTTACGTCCCCAGTCCAAAGGGCTGACTCGGTGGGACGTAACCCCGACCCTGAGCTGTGAAAGGCACTTGGACCTGGGGGAATGTTACGTCCCCATTAAAAATGGCTGACTCGGTGGGACGTACCCCGACCCCAAGCTGAAAAGGTACTTGGACCTGGGGGAATGTTACGTCCCCAGTCCGAAGGGCTGACTCGGTGGGACAATCCCCCGACCCCTAGCTGAAAAAGCACTTGGACCTGGGGAATGTTACGTCCCAGTTCAAAGGGCTGACTCGGTGGGACGTACCCCGACCCGGAGCTGTGAAAGGCACTTGGACCTGTGGGAATGTTACGTCCCCAGTCCGAAGGGCTGACTCGGTGGGACTTACCTCGACCCCGAGCTGTGAAAGACACTTGGACCTGGGGGAATGTTACGTCCCCAGTCCAAATGGCTGACTCGGTGGGACGTACCTCGACCCCGAGCTGAGAAAGGCACTTGGACCTGGGGGAATGTTACGTCCCCAGTCCGAAGGGCTGACTCGGTGGGATGTACCCCGACCCCGAGCTGAGAAAGGCACTTGGACCTGGGGGAATGTTACGTCCCCAGTCCGAAGGGCTGACTCGGTGGGATGTACCCCGACCCCGAGCTGAGAAAGGCACTTGGACCTGGGGGAATGTTACGTCCCCAGTCCGAAGGGCTGACTCGGTGGGACGTACCCCGACCCCGAGCTGAGAAAGGCACTTGGACCTGGGGGAATGTTACGTCCCCAGTCCGAAGGGCTGACTCGTTGGGACGTACCCCGACCCTGAGCTGACAAAGGCACTTGGACCTGGGGGAATGTTACGTCCCCAGTCCGAAGGGCTGACTCGGTGGGACGTCCCCTGACCCCGAGCTGAAAAAGGTACTTGAACCTGGGGGAATGTTACGTCCCCAGTCCAAGGGCTGACTCGGTGGGGACGCACCCCGACCCCGAGCTGAAAAGGCACTTGGACCTGGGGAATGTTACGTCCCCAGTCCAAGGGCTGACTCGGTGGGACGTACCCACCCCGACCCCGAGCTGTGAAAGGCACTTGGACCTCGGGGAATGTTACGTCCCAATTCCAAATGGCTGACTCGGTGGTACGTACCCCGACCCCAAGCTGAGAAAAGCACTTGGACTTGGGGGAATGTTACGTCCCCAGTCCGAAGGGCTGACTCGGTGGGACGTACCCCGACCCCGAGCTGAGAAAGGTACTTGGACCTGGGGGAAGTTACGTCCCCAGTCCGAAAGGCTGACTCGGTGGGACGTACCCCACCCCGAGCTGAGAAAGGCACTTGGACCTGGGGAATGTTAGGTCCCCAGTCCGAAGAGCTGACTCGGTGGGACGTACCCCGACCCCGAGCAGAAAAAGGCACTTGGACCTGGGGGAATGTTACGTCCCCAGTCCGAAGGGCTGACTCGGTGGGACATCCCCCGCCCCGAGCTGAAAAAAGCACTTAGACCTGGGGGAATGTTACGTCCCCATTCCGAAGGGCTGATCGGTGGGACGTCCCCCGACCCCGAGCTGAAAAAGGCACTTGGACCTGGGGGAATGTTACGTCCCCAGTCCGAAGGGCTGACTCGTGGGACGTACCCCCGACCCAGCTTGAAAGGCACTTGGACCTGGGGGAATGTTACGTCCCCAGTCCGAAGGGCTGACTCGGTGGGACGTACCCCGACCCTGAGCTGACAAAGGCACTTGGACCTGGGGGAATGTTACGTCCCCAGTCCGAAGGGCTGACTCGGTGGGACTTACCCCGACCCCGAACTGTGAAAACACTTGGACCTGGGGGAATGTTACGTCCCCAGTCCAAATGGCTGACTCGGTGGACGTACCTCGACCCCGAGCTGAGAAAGGCACTTGGACCTGGGGGAATGTTACGTCCCCAGTCCGAATGGCTGACTCGGTGGGACGTACCCCGACCCCGAGCTGAGAAAGGCACTTGGACCTGGGGGAATGTTACGTCCCCAGTCCGAAGGGCTGACTCGGTGGGACGTCCCCCGACCCCGAGCTGAGAAAGGCACTTGGACCTGGGGGAATATTACGTCCCCAGTCCGAAGGGCTGACTCGGTGGGACGTACCCCGACCCTGAGCTGAAAAAGGCACTTGGCATGGGGGAATGTTACGTCTCAGTCCGAAGGCTGACTCGGTGGGACGTCCCCTGACCCCGAGCTGAAAAATGCACTTGAACCTGTGGGAATGTTACGTCCCCAGTCCAAGGGCTGACTCGGTCGGACGTACCCCGACCCCGAGCTGTGAAAGGCAGTTGGACCTGGGGAATGTTACGTCCCCAGTCCAAAGGGCTGACTCGGTGGGACGTACCCCGACCCCGAGCTGTGAAAGGCACTTGGACCTGGGGGAATGTTACGTCCCCATTAAAAATGGCTGACTCAGTGGGACGTACCCCGACCCCAAGCTGAGAAAGGTACTTGGACCTGGGGGAATGTTACGTCCCCAGTCCGAAGGGCTGACTCGGTGGGACATCCCCCGACCCCGAGCTGAAAAAGGCACTTGGACCTGGGGGAATGTTACGTCTCCAGTTCAAAGGGCTGACTCGGTGGGACGTACCCCGACCCGGAGCTGTGAAAGGCACTTGGACCTGTGGGAATGTTACGTCCCCAGTCCGAAGGGCTGACTCGGTGGGACTTACCCCGACCCCGAGCTGTGAAAGACACTTGGATTAGGGGAATGTTACGTCCCCAGTCCAAATGGCTGACTCGGTGGGACGTACCTCGACCCCGAGCTGAGAAAGGCACTTGGACCTGGGGGAATGTTACGTCCCCAGTCCGAAGGGCTGACTCGTGGGACGTACCCCGACCCCGAGCTGAGAAGGCACTTGGACCTGGGGGAATGTTACGTCCCCAGTCCGAAGGCTGACTCGGTGGGACGTACCCCCGACCCCGAGCTGAGAAAGGCACTTGGACCTGGGGGAATGTTACGTCCCCAGTCCGAAGGCTGACTCGGTGGGACGTACCCCGACCCTGAGCTGACAAAGGCACTTGGACCTGGGGGAATGTTACGTCCCCCAGTCCGAAGGGCTGACTCGGTGGGACGTCCCCTGACCCCGAGCTGAAAAAGGCACTTGGACCTGGGGGAATGTTACGTCCCCAGTCCGAAGGGCTGACTCGTGGGACGTCCCCTGACCCCGAACTGAAAAAGGCACTTGAACCTGGGGGAATGTTAAGTCCCCAGTCCAAAGGGCTGACTCGGTGGGACGCACCCCGATCCCGAGCTGTGAAAGGCACTTGGACCTGGGGAAATGTTACGTCCCCAGTCCAAAGGGCTGACTCGGTGGGACGTACCCCGACCCCGAGCTGTGAAAGGCACTTGGACCTCGGGGAATGTTACGTCCCCATTCCAAATGGCTGACTCGGTGGTACGTACCCCGACCCCAAGCTGAGAAAGGCACTTGGACTTGGGGGAATGTTACGTCCCCAGTCCGAAGGGCTGACTCGGTGGGACGTACCCCGACCCCGAGCTGAGAAAGGTACTTGGACCTGGGGGAATGTTACGTCCCCAGTCCGAAAGGCTGACTCGGTGGGACGTACCCCGACCCCGAGCTGAGAAAGGCACTTGGACCTGGGGAATGTTAGGTCCCCAGTCCGAAGAGCTGACTCGGTGGGACGTACCCCGACCCCGAGCAGAAAAAGGCACTTGGACCTGGGGGAATGTTACGTCCCCAGTCCGAAGGGCTGACTCGGTGGGACATACCCCGGCCCCGAGCTGAAAAAAGCACTTAGACCTGGGGGAATGTTACGTCCCCATTCCGAAGGGCTGAGTCGGTGGGACGTCCCCCGACCCCGAGCTAAAAAAGGCACTTGGACCTGGGGGAATGTTACGTCCCCAGTCCAAAGGGCTGACTCGGTGGGACGTACCCCGACCCCGAGCTGTGAAAGGCACTTGGACCTGGGGGAATGTTACGTCCCCAGTCCGAAGGGCTGACTCGGTGGGACGTACCCCGACCCCGAGCTGTGAAAGGCACTTGGACATGGGGGAATGTTACGTCCCCAGTCCAAATGGATGACTCGGTGGACGTACCCCGACCCCGAGCTGAGAAAGGCACTTGGCCCTGTGGGAATGTTACGTCCCCAGTCCGAAGGGCTGACTCGGTGGGACGTACCCCGACCCCGAGCTGAGAAAGGCACTTGGACCTGGGGGAATGTTACGTCCCCAGTCCGAAGGGCTGACTCGGTGGGACGTACCCCGACCCCGAGCTGAGAAAGGCACTTGGACCTGGGGGAATGTTACGTCCCCAGTCCGAAGGGCTGACTCGGTGGACGTACCCCGACCCCGAGCTGAAAAGGCACATGGACCTGAGGGAATGTTACGTCCCCAGTCCGAAGGGCTGACTCGGTGGGACGTACCCCGACCCCGAGCTGTGAAAGGCACTTGGACCTGGGGAATGTTACGTCCCCAGTCCGAAGGGCTGACTCGGTGGGACGTACCCCGACCCCGAGCTGTGAAAGGCACTTGGACATGGGGGAATGTTACGTCCCCAGTCCAAGGGCTGACTCGGTGGGACGTACCCCGACCCCGAGCTGAGAAAGGCACTTGGACCTGGGGAATGTTAGGTCCCCAGTCCGAAGAGCTGACTCGTGGGACGTACCCCGACCCCGAGCAGAAAAAGGCACTTGGACCTGGGGAATGTTACGTCCCCAGTCCGAAGGGCTGACTCGGTGGGACATACCACCCCGGCCCCGCTGAAAAAAGCACTTAGACCTGGGGGAATGTTACGTCCCCATTCCGAAGGGCTGAGTCGGTGGGACGTCCCCCGACCCCGAGCTAAAAAAGGCACTTGGACCTGGGGGAATGTTACGTCCCCAGTCCAAGGGCTGACTCGGTTGGGACGTACCCCGACCCCGAGCTGTGAAAGGCACTTGGACCTGGGGGAATGTTACGTCCCCAGTCCGAAGGGCTGACTCGGTGGGACGTACCCCGACCCCGAGCTGTGAAAGGCACTTGGACATGGGGGAATGTTACGTCCCCAGTCCAATGGCTGACTCGGTGGGACGTACCCCCCGACCCCGAGCTGAGAAAGGCACTTGGACCTGTGGGAATGTTACGTCCCCAGTCCGAAGGGCTGACTCGGTGGGACGTACCCCGACCCCGAGCTGAGAAAGGCACTTGGACCTGGGGGAATGTTACGTCCCCAGTCCGAAGGGCTGACTCGGTGGGACGTACCCCGACCCCGAGCTGAGAAAGGCACTTGGACCTGGGGAATGTTACGTCCCCAGTCCGAAGGGCTGACTCGGTGGGACGTACCCCGACCCCGAGCTGAAAAAGGCACATGGACCTGAGGGAATGTTACGTCCCCAGTCCGAAGGGCTGACTCGGTGGGACGTACCCCGACCCCGAGAGCTGTGAAAGGCACTTGGACCTGGGGGAATGTTACGTCCCCAGTCCGAAGGGCTGACTCGGTGGGACGTACCACCCGACCCCGAGCTGTGAAAGGCACTTGGACATTGGGGAATGTTACGTCCCCAGTCCAAGGGCTGACTCGGTGGGACGTACCCCGACCCCGAGCTGAGAAAGGCACTTGGACCTGGGGAATGTTAGGTCCCCAGTCCGAAGCTGACTCGGTGGACGTACCCCGACCCCGAGCAGAAAAAGGCACTTGGACCTGGGGGAATGTACGTCCCCAGTCCGAAGGCTTGACTCGGTGGGACATACCCCGGCCCCGAGCTGAAAAAAGCACTTAACCTGGGGGAATGTTACGTCCCCATTCCGAAGGGCTGAGTCGGTGGGACGTCCCCCGACCCCGAGCTGAAAAAGGCACTTGGACCTGGGGGAATGTTTCCCCAGTCCAAAGGGCTGACTCGGTGGGACGTACCCCGACCCCGAGCTGTTAAAGGCACTTGGACCTGGGGGAATGTTACGTCCCCAGTCCGAAGGGCTGACTCGGTGGACGTACCCCGACCCCGAGCTGTGAAAGGCACTTGGACATGGGGGAATGTTACGTCCCCAGTCCAATGGCTGACTCGGTGGGACGTACCCCGACCCCGAGCTGAGAAAGGCACTTGGACCGGTGGGAATGTTACGTCCCCAGTCCGAAGGGCTGACTCGGTGGGACGTACCCCGACCCCGAGCTGAGAAAGGCACTTGGACCTGGGGGAATGTTACGTCCCCAGTCCGAAGGGCTGACTCGGTGGGACGTACCCCGACCCCGAGCTGAGAAAGGCACTTGGACCTGGGGGAATGTTACGTCCCCAGTCCGAAGGGCTGACTCGGTGGGACGTACCCCGACCCCGAGCTGAAAAGGCACATGGACCTGAGGGAATGTTACGTCCCCAGTCCGAAGGGCTGACTCGGTGGACGTACCCCGACCCCGAGCTGTGAAAGGCACTTGGACCTGGGGGAATGTTACGTCCCGTACGAAGGGCTGACTCGGTGGGACGTACCCCGACCCCGAGCTGTGAAAGGCACTTGGACATGGGGGAATGTTACGTCCCCAGTCAAATGGCTGACTCGGTGGGACGTACCCCGACCCCGAGCTGAGAAAGGCACTTGGACCTGTGGAATGTTACGTCCCCATCCGAAGGGCTGACTCGGTGGGACGTACCCCGACCCCGAGCAAGAAAGGCACTTGGACCTGGGGGAATGTTACGTCCCCAGTCCGAAGGGCTGACTCGGTGGGACGTACCCCGACCCCGAGCTGAGAAAGGCACTTGGACCTGGGGGAATGTTACGTCCCCAGTCCGAAGGGATGACTCGGTGGGACGTACCCCGACCCCGAGCTGAAAAAGGCACATGGACCTGAGGGAATGTTACGTCCCCAGTCCGAAGGGATGACTCGGTGGGACGTCCCCTGACCCCGAGCTGAAAAAGGCACTTGGACCTGGGGGAATGTTACGTCCCCAGTCCAAAGGGCTGACTCGGTGGGACGTACCCCGACCTCGAGCTGTGAAATGCCCTTGGACCTGGGGGAATGTTACGTCCCCAGTCCAAAGGGCTGACTCGGTGGGACGTACCCCGACCCCGAGCTGTGAAAGGCACTTGGACCTGGGGGAATGTTACGTCCCCAGTCCAAATGGCTGACTCGGTGGGACGTACCCCGACCCCGAGCTGAGAAAGGCACTTGGACCTGGGGGAATTTTACGTCCCCAGTCCGAAGGGCTGACTCGATGGGACGTACCCCGACCCCGAGCTGAGAAGGCACTTGGACCTGGGGGAATATTACGTTCCCAGTCCGAAGGGTTGACTCGGTGCAGTGGTTTGAACTCCTTGTGTTTTAAGGGCGGCATTCTGGATTCTCTTTCTACGCGGCGGGGGGCGCCCTCTTTCGTGGTTCTTTCTCTGATGGTGTTCCCTCTTTGGGATATTTTCTCCTCGTTTTCTAACAGAACGAACTTCCGGGCCACTTCCAGGGCGGTTGCGTAGTCCGGGGTGTCTTGGATCCTTAGGTGGGTCCATAGCCTCCTGACTTTTAAGGCTCCCTTTAAGCTTTCCAGGGCCTCGGGGGACTCATACCCTCCGACTTCGAGTACCATATTGTGGTATCTTTCAATAAATATTTTCAACGGTTCATCGTCTCCTTGTTTCATAAGTCTTAGTTCTCCAATCCTCTTCCTGGGGACACAAGCCCCTTTAAATTGTCGAACAAATGACCTTCTGAGTTGAGCAAAGCTACTGATGCTTCCCGGGGCAAGACTTCTGAACCACAGAATGGCCGGTCCGGCCAGGGTTAAGGGGAACACTTTGCAAATGGCGTCCCCTGTTACCCCTTGTACCTTCATTAGTAGGACGAAACCTTCAACGTGGGTTTTGGGATCGGTATGGCCTTTGTATGGCGCCATGGTTGGCATGCTGAATCTTTTTGGGAATTTTTCCGACCTTATTTCTTCTGTGAGGGGGGACTCATCTCTACCGTCCCGGGCGTCTCCTATGTCTGTGTTGGGGAATACTCCCCATTTGGCTAGTTCCTCCCGCAGCCAAGATTTCATGATGCTGTCTTTGGTTCCATGCTGCCTCTTGTGACTTCCTCTTTTTCTGTTGTCTTGGGCGTGGTGCTTCTCAGGTCCAGTATCTTCCCGTGCTCTTTCGTCACATTCTTTCCCTTTTTTCTTGGCATCGTGAAGGCTATTATAGGAGGAGTTTGGTGATGATTTGTCATCTTCTTCCTCCCACATGTCTTCAGTTTGGGAGTCTTCCTGAACCACCATAGATTTTACCCTGTAGGGGCCCCTCCTCCGGGGTATGTCGTCCTCACTTGTATCAACAATTCTTTTTCCCTCTGCTATTTCGTTCCTTCGTCGGCTAGTCTCGGCCTCATCGTGTGCTCCCTCTATTTTTTCCAACCGGTCTACTATGGTTTTTTGCAAGGTTTGATTTTCCTTCCTTTCTTTCCTTAGGTTCTCCTCGATCTTCTCCATCCAATCTGTGGCTGAGTTTCCTGATGATTGGTGGTTTCCGCCTTCCGCCATTGTCTTACTACACGAGTTGCTTTTTGTCCAGTTCCCCACAGACGGCGCCAACTGTTGACGTCGGATTTTGGTCTCAGGGTAATATTGGAATATCACTCCCGAAGAAATCCTCCTTCAATAGTGAATTTGTTTGGTTATGGGGGACCAAAGGCAAACTTAGCAAAAAAAAGATAAACACACCAATCAACAATGAGATTTAACGTGGTTCGGTAGATTTGGATCCGACCTACGTCCACGGACACAAACAATATGATACTTTTATTACTTAAACACTTTTTTCGGGTCTCTTTTTGTTTTCTACAAGTCAGAGCTTGAAGAGTCAGATCCCTTCTTTTTTGATGCCCTTTTACACATACTCTGCCCTCCTATTTATAATAATGCAGAAATCAGATTCCTTCTTTTACAAAGGTTTCCTAGTTGAAACAATTTCCCTTTCCCATAAGGATTCCTAGTCAAAAACTACATTTACTTCCTTTATCATACTAGGATATTGACTTACTAGTTTACCCCATGAAAGTAGGATAACTTATTATCTTATCTCATATGGATAGAATGCCTTATTTTCCCAAACATGTCTTGCCCTATGCTCGGTCTTCATGTGGTCGGTCATAATAGTCTTTTGTACTGAGAATGCTGCTGTCGACCTGATAATTACCCGGTCATCTTGAACTCAAGTGCTCGGTCACTAACCATAAAGTTCCCGGCCCCTTACTGTTGACTCTTTAGTGGTCGGGTCGGCATCAATAATCTTGACTGAGAAGTGAATTACCTTTTTTACCCATGTCGTGCTGCTTAAATAACATAGTGCCTGAAAACACCATCAACAATACCATTTAAAGAAAATGGGTCACGAATTTCTTACCTCTTCCATACTTGATTCTTTCACCCTCCAAGCATCCAATGATAGCCATGGTTCACTTGGCTTCATTCTCCTTCTTTCCTTATTCTTTTCTTTCTTTCTTCTTCCTCATTCCTTTCTTCTTTCTTTTCTTATTCTCCCTCTCAAGTTACTGCCCTTATTTTTCCTTCATAAATTTTTGTGTTTTGTGAATAGTGTTTGCTTTAGATAGTGGGGGGTGCCTTAGATATTTTGCAAGGGGTGGAAATGTGTAGAAATAGGTAGAAAGTTTGAGATTTCTCCTTTTATCCCCGAAATTACTATTCATCCAGATTGTGACTTGCATTTTTGACCCGGTTCTGGTTCGAATTTGGAAAAATATTTTACGCAGAATTGTAGGTCTCGGTCTCAACTTTCCGACGATATAAAATTCATGAATATCGGAGATCATACGAAAAGGTTACGCTCCAAATACTATGGGTGATCCAAAGGTAACAGGGTACAGTCTCATCCCGGGACTTCGAGAAATTAACCGATTGTCCCCAAAATCATCTCATGAGCATATTTATGTCTCAACATAATTTATTTTATGTTATCTTCGTCCAACAATACCATAGCGTTACAACGTAATAGTAACTAAATTATCGGTCGTTACAAATTCTCCCCCCCCCCCTTGAATAGGATTCGTCCCGGAATCCTTTATGAATCTACTAGTGGTTATCATAGTTTTACGAATATCTAGAGATTCTGCTATACATATATCCTTGTCTCCAACCTTTACTAGTTACTTGATTTTTCTCTCTTTCTTCTTTGTTCCATATTTTAATCTATTATGGGTCATAGCTCTGTTTCTTTACTCGAAGAATATTTGTTTCTCATATGTCTTTGGTTATTCTTAACGATGTGCTTTACATTCTTATCGTATGCTGAACTAGTACTTCTTCTCTTTGTTACCTTATTTAATATCTTTTAAATTTCTTATTTAGACTATATCTTCATTTTCTTTTTATTATGATTCGTTGCTGTTCTTAAGAGTCGTATGTTTCGATCATCTATCACTACACTTATACTTGCTTCAGGAGTATCTCGAGGTTACGCTTCAGGTCCATCTTTGTTACTGGTATCGATCGAGGGTTGGGAGGGTGGGAACTAATCTCGAGGCTCTTCTGTTACGGTGTTCCAGTGACACATACTTCTTGCTTAAGACTCACGTGTATACCTATCTGGTGTCTTTTCCTACACTGGGTCTTATTGCTAAAACTTATATGACTTGCCTTTTCCAACCTTACTCCTGATCACTTTATCAATCAATCACTCTGCATCTCATATCAGGTCCTTCTAGAACCGAAATCCTTAATAATTTTCCTTATACTGTCTCTTTATTCCTTTCTGTTACTTAACGTTTTGCGGTTACTAAGGGCGTCTTCTACTAAATCTTTGATCCAAATGTCACTCTCTTCCTAAAATCCTTCTTCTTAATACCATGAGGTTCTTTGTAAGTTGTTCATTATGTCCCCATGAATCGTTATCCAAGATCTTTTGTACTTCTACTATATTTGCTTCCTTAAGGGTTCTTTGTTTCTATGAAGGTTTCCACAATTCAGTCGACTTAATGTAGTGTTGAATTTTTCCTCCTCAGGTTTTCTTGTAAATGATTCTTTACTAGCCCTAGGGTTCCATAACTATCATCGAGTCTTTGCTATAAACCTTGATTTAATCACTTTTATTCTATTATCTATACTGATATTCTCATCGCTTCTTAAATATCTCCAATTCTCCAATTTCATAGGTCTATTCTTATATTCTTCTACGGATCTCTACTTGCTCAGCTTATCTGTAGGTTCTACGACATTTGATCTACTTGTGATCTTCTACTGGTTTAGCAAACCTTACTCTGCCTTACCTTAATCTTTGAGCTATCCTAGGTTTCCTTCTTTATATTCTCGAAGCTTCCTTGATCTTTCTTCTATGTGGGTTGTCTCTTAAGGTCCTTTTTTATTTCTTAAAATAGAACCCCATTGGGTTTTCTTACGGTCGTCTATACTCATGCTAACAGAAACTGCTTACATCTCATCGGTCTTTTTCTTTATGGCTCGGGGAGTTTCTTCATCCTTGCTATAGTATTTTATGTCTTGATGGAGCTATTGCTCATATAGGATGGGTATGAGATAGACTCTATCAGGATAACTTCCTTAACTGGTATCTCGAATGAGTGAAGATCTGGGTCGGTCGAAGCCCTATCTATTGGATCTCTTGGCTAAGGGGAACTAACTGTTGTTTCAGTCACCACTCATCTTGTTTGCCTGTGAGTCTGAGTTCGGAAGATCTAAGGTCTCTCTTTCTCTATGGCATTCCGTATCCATTGGAAGGTTCCAGGATCGTCCTTGACTTTTTTACTTCTTCTATCTTATAATTTTCCCTGATGTTCGGGGGAACTTACTACCTATACGGGACGGTTTAGGAAAATATTGGATCAACTCAGAGGAATTCTTCTGAGCCAGAAAGGTATCTCGCTCAAGGGAAAGAACCTTTTCTTAGATCTACTCGGCTTTTATTGTGGTCTAGTCTTACTACACTCATCTTTACTACTAGTTCTGGTATTATCATTTATTACTTAGCTCTACTTCTATGATTCTTATTACTATAAATTTTGGCATTTCTTGTTTGTTTCTATTTCTCTATCTCTATTTACTTTCAATTACTTAGATATCTACCTTCTGTATCTTACTCCACTTCCTAACTTTTCTTTTTCTTCATATTTTTCCTGAATAAGTACTCATAGGTCTTTATTATCGATAAGAAGTACTTGAAGACTACATGTTCGGCTTGAAGAAGTGTTCTGATGAGGGAATGAATCTTACTTCTAGGTGCTCTATTACTTGTTCAGGTTTTTCTATTCTCTTGTATATTCTTGGGTAAATATCCTCAAAATCTCTCTGCCTTAATCCATCTCCTTACTATTCTTTATTTCTGGCTACCTATACTTTGATGCATTCCTTTATGCTTTCTTGTAGCTTTCTTTTCTCACTTCCCTAATAACGTTTCTTAAATCCTACTGTCTGGTACCATAACTCATTTCTTCTTCTAGTGTTGGATCGGTATAACTTCAAGAAGATTTCTTAACTTGTACCTAGAGTGTGCTTGTCCTTACAAGGAATACTACTTAAACGATTTAAGAAGGCTTACTAACCTGTCTATGGAGCTTTGAGGACGTACTCAAGGATCAGATACTGGAGAGGTAGAGCCTCATATACGGGTATCCCGGACATACTGGATATACAAGACCCCAGCACTCTGCCCAATGCAGTCAGTGACTCCCTAGACCATGCTCTGATACTATCTTTGTAACATCCCCAATCTGGGAGATGTTACCAGCAGGGGATAGCAGTATTAACCCCACCAGCCTCCGACTAACTATCCATAACTGATACTAATATACTTATCTTGATTTGACTATACTTTGGATGGAACAAAAACCCAACTTGAAAAAAATGAAAACAAACTCATTATTAACTATTGTATTTGAAAAAAAAATTGATTTTACAAAGACTACACACATCAGAACTGATACAAAACTCATATTTGACTATGACTCGTACTTGACTAAGACTGGACTTTTACTCAACTCTGACTTGTACTGGTGGACTCCATACCTAGTGACTGCATCAGTATCCATCCTCCCAAGCTCGTCCTCCGGAAATCCTGCAAAACATGAAGACTTGAGTGGGGGTTAGATTGTAATTCGATCTTAGTGAGTGGACAAGAAAACTTAAAACTGGTGTGAAGATTCTGATTTCAAATCCATAGTTCCAAAAACATTTTAATATGAAAACTTTGGTTCTGAATTCTCCGTCTTTCTCAAAACTGCTTTTAAAATACTGGTTTCTAAAAACTGTTTCTAAAATCTGGTTTCTATGGTGATCTGTATCTGAAAAACCTTAACATATGAAAATTGATTTCTGAAAATCTATATCTGAGTGTTTTCTGAAAAACTAACGCATGGGAGTGTTACGTATCGCCGTCCCCCCATACGCCCTAGAGCCAGATATATAAATCCATGACATTGGGGCGTTACGTATCGCCGTCCCCCAAAGCATGCCATACATATCCCTAAAACTGGTGGTCTTTGGGCGTTATGTATCGCCGTCTCCCAAGCCATAAATTAGAATTAGGGGTGCGGATCTATGCTACCACCCAAGCTCTGAAACTATAGTATAGCGGCTTTACGTATCGCCGTCCCCCTAGCCCTGCTCTACGTGTGTACACGGTCTCTATCCGTCAATTCCAATTGTGTCAAATTACATATTGGGGTGAGTTTTTCCCTCATGCCCCGAAAACATAAAAACTCAGTTTTGAAAAACATCTCCTTTCTAAATCTCTATCATCTGAAAAGTAACTGTAAATAAATAAATAAATAAAGGCTAACGCCCTAGGTGCTGGAAAAAATAAGTCTAAATTCATAAAGAACAAATAAATCAATAAAAAAATCAACTTAAAGAAAGAGGTGTCCACTCACAGTGTTTGAGTCTGGCTGGAACTGGATCCTAGGTCGAAGGAGAATGTGGTTCCTGTGGATAATCTATAATCGGAACTTAATTAGAATCAACGTAGTAAAATAATCTCGATACTTTTAGTACTTAAAGATTCATCCGTATATTACATACACAAGGATTATGATGGTTATAATTTGATACAGGATATGTGTTCAAATTGATACGAGACCCTAAGGGTGGTCTCTAATGCGCTAGGGTGGAACTGAGGGTTTAAAACTGATTTGGTGAGGTTCTGGTCTCGCGTCGCGACGCGCAGCGTTCTGGATTTGGTCATCTTTTGTTCTTGCGTCGCGACACGCCTGGGTTTTCCAGGATCTGTTTTGTTCTTCCAAGCTCATCCAAAGTTCAATTCACCAAATCTATTCCACATCAACACTTCCATACTTCAAACCATTATTCAATACATCATTTTACACTCACTTTTTATCAACTAAACCACTAATTCATCAAGAATTTAACTTTTTAATCACTTTATCAACTTCACCAATTCTCACCCAAATTAAACAAATGAGATTTACCAACCTATCTATTGACTTAAAACAAAAAGGAATCACACCATCATCATCATACTCATGTTCTTTAACATCACATACTTGCCAAATCATCAAACACACCATTTAAAGAAAATGGGTCACAGATTTCTTACCTCTTCCATACTTGATTCTTTCACCCTCCAAGCTTCCAATGATAGCCATGGTTCACTTGGCTTCATTCTCCTTCTTTCTCTTCTTCTTTCCTTCTTCATTTCTTTCTTTCTTCTTCCTCTTTCATTTCTTTTCTTTCTTTCCTTTCTTCTTTCATTTTCTTCTTCTCCCTCTCAAGTTACTGCCCTTATTTTTCCTTCACAAATTTTTGTGTTTTATGAATAGTGCTTGCTTTATATAATGGGGGGTGCCTTAGATATTTTTCAAGTGGTGGAAGTGTGTAGAAATAGGTAGAAAGTTTGAGATTTCTCCTTTTAACCTAGAAATTACTATTTATCCAGATTTTGACTTGCATTTTTTACCCGGTTCTGCTCCGAATTTAGAAAAATATTTAACTCGAAAGTTGTAGGTCTCGGTCTCAGATTTCCGACAATATAAAATTCATAAAAATCGGAGATCGTACGAAAAAGTTACACCCCAATACTATGGGTGATCCAAAGGTAACACGGTACAGTCTCGTCTCGGGACATCGAGAAATTAACCGATTGTCCCCAAAATCATCTCATGAGCATATTTGAGTCTCAACATAATTTATTTTATGTTATCTTTGTCCAACAATACCATAGCGCTACAACGTAATAGTAACTAAACTACCGGTCGTTACACAGTGTCAGAGAGACGGAGGCTCAGGGGAATAGTACGACATATTCCCTGCCGGTAACATCTCCCGGATCGGGGATGTTATATTGTTGTCTTGTCGCCCGAGGATATATTTGCAGCACACTATACAAGTCTTATGTGAAGATTTATGTAGACAGCCTAATGTAGCTGAAAAAAAAGGCTTTTAAAAATATTTGAAACCAGAGACTCGGTCAGCCTTAATTTATCTGATTGTTATTAAAAAAAACTAATGAATAACTTTCCATAGAAATTTATTTTAAAAATGAGGTAGGTGAACGAAAAATTTGGATTTAATTAAGATCATTATTAGCTTAACAATAATATTTGTTAATGAATATGTTAGTAACACCAATTAAATATCCAAATGTTGATTTAGTGTCACAAAAAATAGGGATGGGAATGGAGGAGGGGGAGAAGATCGATATTTCGTATCTATCTTTAATCATTTTTAGATATTTTTGTCCCTTCTGTTTTCCCTCGTAATTATTTTAGGGGAATGGATGAATATCCCTTAATAATAAAAGAGGATCCTCGAGAGGCCCAATACCCTGAATAATAAATAAATTTTTCTTAAAATAAACTTGAGTCATGGAAAAACATATTAGTTGAATTATTACTTTATCCATAAATCAAGCATTACATATTCAAAAAATTAATGATATATATTACACAAATCATAATTTATATAGAAGATTAAAATTTATATTTTCAATCTTTTTGTTTAATCCGTAACTTAATAAACTAATGGATCATTCTTTAAAAAGTGATTATATATATATTTATTTCATTTAAGTCCTTATACTATTTATAATTTAAATATTTTTATAAATATTAAAATATATTTATATATATTTATATGAAATCATAAATAGAAATATGAATATATTTATTAAAATTTAAAGATAAATAAAGTAAATTTATATAGATAATGGGGAGGGGATTAGAATTTTACTTAATCTCCGTCACTTTTCTGAATAAGAAATGAGTATTAAATTCTTCCCTCCCTATTCTATAGGGGTGATCACAGTTTCGGGTCAAACCGCAACCCGACCCGAACCGCACCGATCCGAACCAAATCGTGCGGTTTGAAAAAAAATAAAAATTATTTCGGATCAATTGGAACCGAACCGTAAATTTCGGGTCGGTGTGTGGTTTTAACCCAACCGCGACCCAAACCGCCCAAAACAGTAAATTTTGACCCAAACCGACGACCTGCATTCAAATTAGATATTAATTTATATTTTTCTTCTTCTTTAACCATGAAATTTAAGATATTTAATGATCATATGACAATATGTAATGTATAAATGAAAATTATGTATTTTTTCTCTACAATTATTATGTGAAATACAAAAAAATTCCTTAAAAAAATTTATAATCCAAACCGCCGACTCGAACCGCCTAAACTGCTAAACCGCCAACTCGAACCACCGCGATTTTCCTTATCAAATTTGCGGTTTCGGTTTCTAATTTCTCAAACCGCCAACCCCGGTTTGAAGTGAAAAACGAGAAAACAGACCCGAACCACACCGCGAACACCCCTACTATTCTAGACGTAAATTTTTTCCAATTTTTCATCCTCGCCCCATTTGGGGAGGGTCCCCAACGGCCCATGTCTCCTTAGGGATTTCTATCATCCCTGACAAAAATCCGTCCATGTCCAAAGATAAATAAGATAAAATAACAAAATTTCCCTAATGTTTAGTAAAATTAAGATTAAAGAGGTGAAAAAAAAAATCAAAAAACTATTAAACTGATTAAGATAGCAAAAAGTTCAAAACAAATCCTAAAATATAGTTACTAACTTTTAAACACATGTCAATTCCAATACTTCAACTAAACCGAATTAATAAAAAAAATTTCATATTCATAGTAGATAAAGGATTTTTGGCTTTTCACATTCCCTCCTCACACAAAGAAAGCAACCATTTTTCTAACATTAGCTTCGGTTTTCTTTGGTTATTGTTAACACTGTTCTTAATAAGATAAATTAAACCATTGACATGAGTTGTAGACCTAAACATATGGAGACAACTAATTTTATTAGACTAATAAGCCCATGTTCGAAGGATGGTCTACGTTGGGGCCAGACCGGACTATAATTTAGGGGAAAAATATGATAGCGGAACTGTGCTATACAGAGATACAACAGATGAGTATTGTATTAAGATAGAGAATTTTTTTTTAAAAAAAAAAATCCAAAAAAATCTAGTTACTAACATTTAAACATATGTCAATTCCAATACTTGAATAAAACCGAAATTAATAAAAATTTATTCATATTCATATTCATAGTAGATAAAGGATTTTTTGTTGTGATTCTATGATCACTAAATAGTGTTAATGAGGAAAAATCGAATTCTATTAATATAAGAACGGAATTTACAAGTGTTTGAAACTTTACAAAAGCCTCACTCTCTAAGCTTTCTTGCCTTAAAGCTTAATACTTTGGGATGGTTGAGCTCTCAAATAAGCTCTATATTTATAGCCAAGCTTTGGCTCAAATTGTCAACAAAACAACAAATACACATAAATTTATTATGGTAATTTGCAATATTTTCAAAAGTGGTTGCACCATTGTTAAAAATTTGTGATCTCAATCTTTGATAATGGTTGCATTTGCAGCTGGATTCTACAATTCTCCTCCTACAACTGCATCTGAAACAATTGTCATCAGACAACTATCTCGGTTATGTCTCTGCACAGCTCTAACTTGTCCCAAGTAACCACATTTGTTAACATATAGACTAGATTTTCATCTGTATGGATCTTCACTAGTCTCAGCAGTTGTTGATTCATCCCCACGCATATCCAATGATAGCGAATATTGATGTGCTTCATCCAGGAATGATACATTGAGTTCTTACTCAAGTCCAGAGCACACTGACTATCAAAATATATATTGTATTTTTTCTGCTTGATCCATAATTCTTAGAGAAAATGCTTTAACCACAATATTTATTTTCCTGCTTCCGCTGCAATATATTCAGCTTCTGTTGTGAATAATGCAATACACCTCTGTAATCTTGACTGCCATGACATAGCTCCCCCTGTAGAAGTGTAGAGAAAACCTGATGTAGATTTTTTACCATCAAGATCTTGTGCCATATATGAATCTGTATAGCATTCCAAGATTAGATCAGTTTCCCCCTAGCACATGCATAACTTCGATGTACCCTTGAGGTTCTTGAGAATCCATTTGACTACATCTCAATGCTCTTTTCCAGGGTTAGAGAGAAAGCGGTTCATTATACCCACTGTGTAAGTAATATCTGGCCTAGTACATACCATAACATACATTAGGCTTCCAACTGCTGAAGAATATGGTATTAATGCCATCTCCTCTATCTCTTCCATGGATGAGGGACACGAACTCTTGCTCTGTTTAAAGTGGTACGCTAGCGGAATGCTGATAGGTTTGACATTCTGTTTATCGAATCTCCTGATTACTCGTTCAATATAATTCTCCTGTGAAAGCCACAACCTTTTGTTCTGTCTGTCTCTAACTATTTACATTCCGAAAATCTGTTGAGCTCATCTTTACTACAGCTAGTTGATGTTTGCTGCATCTTGTCCAACGATTAATATGTCGTCTATATATAATTGAAGAGCAACAAAATTTCCATCCGGAAGCTTTTGAATGTCACACTGGTTTGTTGCAATTATTTTGTAGCCTTGACTCAACATGAACGAGTCAAACTTTTTGTACCATTGTCTCGGTGCTTGCTTGAGGCCATACACGTTCTTCTTCAGCTTGCAAATAATGTTCTATTTTCCCGAAATCTTGAAACCTTCTGGCTGATCCATATGGATTTCTTCATGTAGATAATCATGAAGAAATATTGTCTTAACAATTTGTTCTAGTTCTAGATTCAAACTGGCTACCAATCCTAGGATAACTCGAATTAAAGTCATTTTTGCAACTGGTGAAAAAAATTTCATCAAAGTCGATTCATTTTTCTGTAGAAAACCTTTAATTACTAACTGGGGTTTGTGTTTCACCAAATTTCTGCTGTAATCTTTCTTAAGCTTGAACACCCCTTTGTTATTTAGTGCATTCTTGTCATGCGGGAGCTTGACTATCTCATAATTATGATTCTTCTGCAGAGATTTCATTTTATCTACATTACGTGCAACCATTTTCCTTTGTCTTTATTAGATACAGCTTCCTTGAAATTTTATGGCTCTCATACGTCAGTAAGCAGAATATAGTCAGCTCATGAGTATTTGTTTGATAGAATCTGGCCTCGCTCAGATCTTCGTACTGGAGGTTCACTGGTTTATGGAGATCTGATGTCATCCAGATATGTGGGTGATCTTGTACCCTCTGAATGAGTGGGTTGCAACTCCCCCTGCTCAACACCATCTACCTCATCTGGTTCTACTTTTGACATATCATGCACCTCATCATTATCTGTGGCAACTCGTGTTGGTGCTGGTGTTGTGTCTATATTTGAATCGATTTTGTCATGAATGAAATTAGAAGATATCTTGAGCTTTTCAATGTCTTCTATTATCTGGTCTTCAAGAAACACTACATCCCTGCTTCTGATGACCTTCTTTTCCTTTGGGTCCTATAAACAGTATCTGAATTCCCCATCTATAGTCTATGAAATACATGGAGTTGTCCTTTCATCAAGCTTCTGCATGAGCTCATTAGTACATATGGTGATATGTTGATCAAGTAGCAGACGGCACGAATACCTTTTCCCCATAATGGCTTTGGCAGTTTAGTCATGTTGATCATGCTTTTAACTTTCTCCATAATGGTGCGGTTGATTCTTTCAGCAACATTAATATGTTGTGGGGTGCGTGGAACAGTCCTTTCATGTCGAATGTCGTGTCTTCTGCAATAGGCATCGAACTCTCTAGAATTGTATTCACCTTCATTATCTGTAAAGAGGAACTTTAGTTTTTTCTCTTCTTTTATGCTCTACCATGGCATGAAATAGTTTGAAATAATCTAGGATATGATCCTTTATTTTCAGAAAATATACCCACACTTTTCGAGAAACATTGACAATGAATGTCGAAAAGTATTTATTACCACCTAGTGAATTAACCTCCAAGAGACCACAAACATCAGAGTGCACCAGACTGAGCAACTCTAATCTTCTCATAGAAGAGAAATTAAAAGAGACTCTATGTTGTTTACCGAATAGACAGTGATTGCAATGATCTAGGGTAGAATTCTTGGAGATAGATCATTATTTGTTAAGATATATAACTATTTCTCACTCATGTGACCGAGCCACTAGTGCCACACATTTTAAAAAGCCTCTTGGTCAGTTACATTGAGGCTCTCTTTACATATCTCCATATGATTCTTGTAAAAAGTGCCACAAATATATCATCAGGATGACGACCATGACACCTTTTATCATTCTACATGTGTCATTACTAAAGTGGCTAGCATAGCCCTGTTTGTCAAGGGCTACCCCTGAGAGTAGATTAAGCTGAATTTTTGGAATATGTCTCACATCCTTCAGGGTTATTATATACCCTGCATTTGTCGGCATCTGAATATCACCAATTCCCATTATCTGAGAGGAACTTGTATTTCTCATCTTCACTGCTCCAAAGTCTCTTGCTTTGTATGTTGTGAAGAAATCTATGTGGGATATGAAATGATAGGATGCTGTAGTATCTACCACTCACTCAACATCTTGAGTTGCGGCGTGGAGGTATGTCTCTTCCTGGATGGAGCAGATAGCTACATCTCCTGAGGCAACTACTAGTGTCTCTATATTGTTGTTCTTTGACTGTGAATTTTCTTGACCCTGCTCTTATTACAGATTTCAGAAAATTTTCTTTAAGTGGCCTTCTATACCACAAAAGTAGCATTTGTAAGTAGGCTTCCTTCTGTATGTGGATTTGCCTCTATTTTTGCTTCTACCTCTCCCTCTACCTCGATTTTTATCTTGTTGTCTTCCTTCTCCGTGACGAGAGCTTGTGTCTGATCTGTTTCCACGTCTTTTCTTCTTGACTCCTCATTTGACATCATATTTTTTACCGTAGGCATGGTAAGTTTGCCTTTTTGAGCCGAAATGCTGAGAGTAACCACCAATGTCTCTCAGCTATCAAGAATAGAACTGAGTAGTAAGGGAGATTGGAATTCATCTCACAGTTGTATGTCTACTGCAGACAACGGGTTCACCAGGCTTTGAAACTCATTGGTGTGTTCTGCAATAGAATTTCTACTCAGTAACTTCAAGTCCATAAGGCATCTCATTATTAAGGCTTAATTCTGAGCTGTCTTGGCCCGATACATGTCTTCCAACTTCATCCACATTTCGTAAGTATTTGTATCATGTGCTACATGGTGGAAGACACCGTGGCCAATCCACTGCCTAATCTGACAGAGAATTCTGTTGTTGAGTTTATTCCAGTCACTCTTTTTGATAGAATCTGGTCTCACTCCCTTCACATCGATTATATAAAATAGATCTTTACAGTACAAATAATCTATAATCTGAGGCCTCCAGCTTAAATCCTTATTCGATTCGTTTATTAAACGAATCGAATCGAACTGACCCAATTATTAAACGAATCAATTTTTCAAACCCATATTCGGTTTAAAGCGAATCAAATTGAACGAATAAATGAATCATAACCAAAATAGCCACCCCTAATTAATCTTGAAGGATGTCCTGCATGTTCCAGAACATCGGTTGAATGTACTCTCAAGGATAACCTTTGACAAACAAGGTTATGATAGTCACTTCAGAAATGACGCATGGAGAATTACAAAAGTTGTCATGGTTGTCGCCTGATGACCTATTTGCGGCACACTATACAAGACTCATGTGAAGATTTTTGCAGACAGCCTCAATGTAGCTGAAAAAATAGGTTTTTCAAAATTTGTGAAACCAGAGAACATATGGAGACAACTAATTTATGCTCATGTTCAAAGGCTGGTCTACTTTGGGGCTAGACCGGACTATGATTTGGTTTTTTGAAAATGGAAATGAGTGCATTAGTTTAATTCCTGAAGTAGTTCATCAAAATAGCTTTCTTAGCCTTTTATTTTGTCAGCATTAACATGTTAAAATGAATGGCAATTGGTAAAAGTGCGAATGAACCAAAATTCTAAAAGGAAAAAATGGAAAGCGGATTTGATCAAATTATGTCAAAATTATTTATTTTCGTAGTTTCAGCTCAAATGCTTTATTTACATAATGTGGAACTCCTGAAGAGGCTTCTATGCAGCTTATTATTGTTACTTTCTTGTTTTATGATAAACCTCATCTTATTCTTTTTTATTAGGTGTATTCTACTTATGTGTACTATACTTATAAAAATTTCATATTCACTTTATATATATAAATGTTAATTTTTTTTTTCTCAAGAGGAAATATTAAAATTTTAATTTAACCTAAGGTACAGTTATATTCTGGATCCGTCCATGTCCATGTTCTATTAATTTTTTAACATTGAAATTTAATCAGTAACTTGAATGGAATAAATTTGAATTTGAATGGACTTGATTGATGCATTTAAAAACTAATAATCTTTATTTTTCTTTCTACCAAGTAAAAATTACCCTAAATAATGTTAGGTGGCGTTTATTTTACGCTGATTAAATATGAATGTGAATATATTAGGACGCATATTTGTGAATAATATATTTGTTTTTATGCTTAATATCTGATTATAAATATTTGAAAATTATTAATTTGACATTTTTATTTAAACTTGTATCTGCATGTTATAAATAACCAGTCTTGCAGAGAGAAACTCATGGTTGGCTAGTAATCCAATGTGATAAAATATTATTATTTTAATCTGAATGGAAAATTTTGGATCAAACCCACGTGGGCTGTCTTGTTGGGTCAATTTTGGTTGAAACATTCTAACAATTATTTTTTTTTTATGGGAAATGGAAATGATATCCATACACGCACTTTGATATTTCAATAATGTTTTGTATTTAAATTATATATTTAATTTTATTTATTATTTTTATATTATTGCTACTTTCTTATTTTATAAGAAGGCTCATATTATTCTTTTTTTTAGGTGTATTCTACTTATGTGTACTATACTTATAAAATTCATATTCACTTTAAATATACAAATGTTTTTTAAAGAGGAAATATTAAAATATACATTTTAATTTACCTAAGGTGCAGTTATATTCTATGGAGTCGTCCCGTCCCTGTCCATGTTCAATTAATTTTTAACATTGAAATTTAGGCAGTAACTTGAATGGAATAAATTTGAATTTGAATGGACGATGCCATTTTTTTTGTTTGATTTTTATATACAGAAATCATCCAGTTAGTCTTTGGAATTTTAACTTTTCCGAAATTATTCCGACGTTCTATTTTTTTTTTTTTTAATTTTTATTGAAAATTTCGAAAATCTGAAGAATTGATTTGAATCTCCGAAGTTTTAATACTTTTTTATTATTTGATATAAAATTTCGGAGATTGAAGTAAATTCTTCGGATCTCGAAAGTTTTTAAAAATATAAATAGCTGAAGTCTCTGAAGTGAATAGAATACGAAAAAAATCTCCAAGTTATCCATTATTTCTCAGGATCTCCGAAGTACTTAGCATTTATTATCTGAAGTTAATGGTTGATCTTGTTCCTTATTACTTCCCTGACGAGGAGACATTCACTTGATACCATAATATTTAGAGATCACGACCTATTTCTACTAATTAATTAGACTCCTACTCCAGGTAAGAAAATATTATACTAATTAATTAATTTATATTTTATATTATAGACAATTCCTAACAATTTATTTTGTTTCTGCAGAGTCGTAGGTGGATATAGGAACCCTTATTATAGAGCATTGATTTCAGGCTCATGCTTATAATAAGACGGGCATTCCCCAGGACATGGTCATTATCTTGCTCTTGCAGAATTTCGAGCTCAATTTGGATGATGCAGTGGCCTCATTTGAACATCCGACTATCATTATTAATCAAGGATTCCTGCGACGAATGAGCCTCTATTACACATATGCAGGCGATGTTTTCATGACAAGTATAACAAAATGACATATATTTTGTTGACAAAGTGATTCATTCAATTAAACTTTTTATTTATCTGTTTGATATGTCATCGTGCTACGCAAAACCAGCTGTCACATGTTGATCTCCCTCTCTCTCACTCTTTAGTAGGCTCTAATGGCGTAATTAATATATTTACTAAAAACTAGCTCACCAATATCGACAATATTATTTTTTTCTATGATAATTAGTCATAATTTCTCGAATTTTAATTGAAAAATAACAATAACTAGTAAAAAAAATAATAAACCAATCATAAATGAATAAACGAAAGAATGAGTTTAAATTCGTATTCGATTCGTTTAATAAATTAATCGAATCGAATCGACTCATTTATTAAACGAATCCATTTTTTTCAAACTTGTAATCACTTTAAAACGAATCAAACGAATAAATACAAATCATAACCCAAATTATCATTCCAATGTTTAATCTCGTTGAAAGAGAACTGAAATTTGCATTCTCCTTTTTTCTAAATATGTACACCACTCTTTCACCAGGTGACTTGAAAAAAATTAGAATGCGTGCATCATCAAGCACAATCATAATACAACTACGCAAGCGGGCACAAAGTCGTCCTACGCATTACGCAATATATTGATTTAGTTAAAGAATATGAAATTTTAAGGAAAAAAAACTTGTCATTGTCATTGTAGGAACCATAATTGTTTAAACAAATTGAGTAAATGAGTGTTCATATTATTATCTAGAGTGTAAATAGTATCATCTTTGTAATTATAAGGATAAAATAATATTTTTGTATAATATGATTTAAGATTTAATAAATCATACATACAATAAGTGAAATAGATATACTTAAATATATTGTTGACAGATGATTTTCGTCCCAGGTGTAGTCATAATACAATTGAAATACGCAAGCGGGCACAAAGTCGTTCTACGCATTACGCAATATATTGATTTAGTTAAAGACTATGAATTATAAGTAGTATTTGTGGATATTATTTATTCATAATTAGTGTCATTCTTTTGTATTATTGTATAGAAAGATTGTAACATCCTGGTATTTAGGATTAGCACTTTGTTTGGAGTGTTACTTTTAAATTTATTACCAAGAGATTTGAAACAATTTTAATTTTGAGAAAATATTTTTAATACGACTTTAGATATTATCAAAACAGATTCTTTATAGAAGACTGTTGATGGTGATTTTTAGGCCCAAGGATTCCTAGCAAAATAATGAGGGTATATCAAGGATTTCCATTCCCAAGGTTCAGGGGCCCATGCCCAAGGAATTGGGACGTCTGGCCCAGTTAAGAGGTCAGTGTCGGTTCACGTTTGTTACCCGACCCGAGATGTGAAGGAGTTCAGAGATGCCAAGATAGTTAAGGCATCGGGACCGACCCGACCTGGTAGGGTGGTAAGACATGATGGCTGATGTTTCGGTTCCCGACCTGGTAGGGCGGGTCAGAATGGTAATGATATGGTCAATATTAGATGACGCAAGTCCGGTATGGGAACTCGTGTTCTCCAAAGGGATGATGTGACTAAAGCAGGTTGTTGGTTTGTCTTCTGGCACAAGTTACCGCATGGGAGTGGTCGAAGTATGGGCTGACAGTATGAGGTAGCATGTGACAGTTACCAAAAGTTGGATGATTTAATGAGATATAGGTGGCAGAGAGTAGGTGTGTTAGGTGGTAGAGCTAGGTTTTGCAGGGGCAGTTGGGGAAGATAGCCAGCGCAGCGTTGGTAGGACCACGTGGCCGATGTCATAAAGGAAGTGTAATAGTGGAATTTTCTTTAATATATAAGGGGGTTGAGAGTCCATTGTATAGAGTTGGTTAAAGGAAGTGTAATAGTGGAATTTGCTTTAATATATAAGGGGGTTGAGAGTCCATTGTAAAGAGTTGGTTAAAGGAAGTGTAAAGTGTCCTGGGGAAGGACAGGAATTCCCCAGTTATGGAAGGTATCATGCCCTGAGTGGAAGGGGCGGGGAATCCCGAGGGTGAGAGCATGACAGCTCCGAGAACCAAATGAGGAGTTGGTTTTGGAAAGAAAAAAGGAAATGAGAAGAAAACATGAAATGGGGGTCTTGGGGCAACCAAGATATGGAGACAACGTCCCCTTTTACGAAAGAAGTGATGGCAATGGAGTTCCAAAGGAAGTTCATTATGCCTTATATGGTCATTTACAAAGGTAACACAGACTCCAAATCTAATATAGAGAAGTTTATTTTGTTGATGAAGATCCAGTGGATGGCATGAGAAGCCATCTAAAAGGTGTTCCTTTTGACCTTGGGCGATTATGCTAGCTTGTGGTTCAGGAACTTGACGTCGGGGAGAGTCGGCAGTTTTGCTCAGTTGAGAAAGTCATTCGTACGAAACCTCAAAGGAGTGTGTGTGCCTAAGAAGACGGTGAGATCGCTAAGGATGATGAAGCAGAGGGACGATGAGCCTCTGAAAAAGCTTTGTGGACAGATATCACAGTTTGGTGCTAGAGGTCGGGGTATATGAGTCCCGGAAGCATTGGAGAGTTTTAAAGGAGCCCTTAGGGTTGGGAAACTCTTGTCTCATATAAGGATCCAGGAGATACCAGACTATGTCATAGCCTTAGAGCAGGCAGGAAAAGTTTTTGTATTGGTAGATTAAGAGGAGAAAATAGCCCGGGGAGGTGTAGCTCGGGTGCTGAGAGTAATCAGGCCGGAGAATCGATGCGATGTGAGTATGAACCTGAGGGGGCCAGACTCGAGGCATAAGGAGTTCAGGCCCGTGGTCCAAAGTAACCTGGTGCAAGAGAGAATACCATTGATCAATGTCGCCTATGTTGTAGGGGGATCGCCTTAAACATGACTGAACAGACCACTATCGCAGATAGCTCGGGAGATCCAGGATTATGGCATGTTGACCGAGCCTGACCCAAGGCGATTCCCAGTTGAGAAGAGAGACGTCAGGGCGTATTGTATACATCACAACATGAAGGGGCATGCTATGGAAAGGTGCAGAGACCTACAGGATCAAGTGGAAGACCTAGTCAAGAATGAATATTTGAAGATGTGTATAGATCATAAAGCCATGCAGGCCATGAAGCATAGGGAGCAGATGCCGATGTTCACAATAGCTGGGGAAACCTTGGTCGGAGATTCAAATCGGTCTAGGAAAAATTACTGCCAGACAATAGGTTCGGAGGTATTTACAATGGAGAGGGAGTTGAAGATCCAAAATGTCTGACCAGTTCCCATTATGTTCACCGAGGACGCTAGGGGTGTGACCTACCCCCATGATGATGAACTAATAATCAAGGCCATTATTGGCAGGGCTGGGGTAGAAAAGATACTGATGGATCCTGGGCGCAGTGGATATTATTTCCAATGAAGCTTTGGATGGTTTGGGTATAGAGTACACCAATCTGATTCAGGACGTGACACCGTTATACGGGTTCGAGGGATCAACTTTTGTCTCGCTAGGTCTGGTCCAGTTGACAATGACTTTTGGGACAGCTCCCCATACCCGGACCATAATGATGGATTTCACCATGGTGGATTACATGAGTAACTATCAGGTGATCGTGGGAAGGCCATTCATGATGAAATCCAGGGCAGCCATGTCATGTTACTACTTGAAGCTTAAATTCCTAACCATGAGGGGATTGGGATAATATGCGGAAGCCAGAAGATGGCAATAAGTTGCTTTGCTACTGTTTCTAAGGAAACACTTTGTGTTGAGCGAGTAGGTGTGAAGAGGAAAGTGGAAAAAATAAAAGGGCAGATGTGGAGTTGGCTGACCCCCGACCTGATGAGCCTGCTAAATTAGGGACGAGTGAAGAGTCAGATCCAGTGGAGCTCTTCGGGCTGGGAAGATAATAAAGGTCAAGGCAGGGTTAGAGCCAAGTCTGAAGAAACATTTGCTAGGTTTCTTGACGGGATATGTGGATGTCTTCGCATGAGGGCATGAAGATATGCCCGGGATCGACCCCAAGTTCATCAGCCATCGTTTAGCTGTAGATCGAGTTCATAAGCTGGTAAAAGAGAAGATGATGAGTTTTAATCAGGAACGGAATGGGGCAATCCGGGCAGAGGTAGACAAATTACTAAAGGCCGGGTTTATCAGGGAGGTCAAGTACCCGGAATGGGTGACCAATATTGTCTTAGTGAAGAAGGCCAACGAAAAGTGGAGGATGTGTGTGGAATTCTCTCATCTGAACAAATTTTGCCCGAATGATAGTTTCCCACTTCCTAAAGTTGATCAATTGGTGGATTCAATGGCATATCATGGAGTGCTCAGTTTCATGGATGCTTCCCGAAGATGATGCCTTTCATCACTGACCAAGGGCTATATTGTAACAAGGTGATGCTTTTTGGGTTAAAGAATGCCATAGCTACATATCAGAGATTGATGAAAAGTTCTTCAAACCACTTAGCAGTAAGACAATACAGGTCTATGTCGATGACATGATCACAATGATGAAGAAGTCTGATGACCATCTAAACGACCTCAGAGGGACGTTCGAGTTGTTGAGAAAGCACAACATGAGGCTGAAACCCAGACAAGTGTGCCTTCGGAGTATCCTCGGGGAATTTTTTGGGGTATATGGTTAGTGCCCGGGGCATCAAGGAAAATCCACTGAAGATCAAAGTGGTGCTCGATTTTAAAGCCCCCGAGGACGATAAGGAAGTGCAGAGCCTGACGGGTTGGGTGACAGTGCTAAATTGGTTCATTTCCAAGGCCATCAATAAGTTTCATTTATTGGCAACCGATTCAGGTGAGACTTTGTTCCTCTACTTGGCTATTTCTGAATATACTGTGAGCTCGATATTAGTAAAGGAAATTGATAAAGTCCAAATGCCAGTGTACTATACTAGTAAGGCCTTATTGGATGCGGAAACTCAATACCCTGCTCATGAGCTAGTTTCTCTGTCTTTGGTTACTGCGGCAAGGAAGTTAAGTCCTTATATCCAATCTCACCCTATTGGGGTTTATACCGACCATCCGCTGAGGCAGATACTACTTAAGCCAGAGGTTTCAGATCGGCTGGTGAAGTGGTCCGTGGAGCTCAGTGAGTACGATATATCTTACTTGCATAAAGTGTCAATAAAGGGGCAGACACTGACAGATTTTGTTGCAGAATTCACGAGACCTCATTTCATGGTAGTGGAAGGAGCTAGGTGGAACTGTTGTCGATGGGTCGGCCAATATATGAGCTGTGGGGCTGGGATGGTCCTCCGGATTATGAAGAGGAAGAGTTGAGCTATGCTTTGAGGTTTGCCTTCGAAGCTATGAAAATGAAGCGAGGTATGAGGCCATTTTGGCGGGAATTAAAATGTGCATGGTGGTCGAGGTCAGGGATATGGTAGTGAAGAGTGACTCCTAGCTGTTCGTCCAAAAACTGAATGGCGAGTTCCAGATGAGAAGCCAAATATGATCGCTTATCAGGCCGAGGTGAAGAAGTTAGTTGAAGAGATGTGGAATGTGCTGTTCGAGCAGGTTGGTCGAGAAAATAACCATCAGCCAGACTCTTTGGCTCGGCTCGCGTCGTCCATCAAATCGAAGATTCCCCGGACCATTCCATTGGGATTCTTATAGTAAAGAATTATCGGGATGCCAAATGTAATTGAGGTAGATGCTAGGGGGAAGGAATCTTGGATGGACCCAATAAAGAAATATTTAGAGATAGGGAGGTGTGCCCGAGGGTAAGAAAGAGGCGAGAAGACTGAAGTACAAAAGTGAAAAATTCTGCTTGATAGAGGGAGTATTATATCAGAGGGGGTACACTACGCCATATTTGAGGTTTCTTGGACCCAAGGAAGCAGATTATGTACTTAGAGAAATTCATGAAGGAATTTGCGGAAGCCATTACGGGGGTCATGTAATAATTCATAAGGCACTAATACAAGGGTGATTCTGGCCGACGATGTACTAAGACGGGATGAGGGTGGCACGAGTGTTGGACAATTATGACCCATATCGTCACTATTTATACAGATCATGGTGTTGTTGTACAAATTAACTATGTGACAAAGGAGATTGCACTCTTATCATTTGTGATTAGATCACCTAGATGTATAAATGATAAGAGGTCCTTATGATTTGTTCCTGGACAGAGAATGATATGAGACAGTATCAGTCCACGAAGGATAAATCATTAAATATCCATAGTCAGAGTATTATCGAGATTGGACATCGATAAATATGTAAAAGACTAGTAGTACATTTGTGCACGTTTGTGAGGGCACAACGGCATAGTTCTCATATATTTTGGTATAGGATACTAATACAAGTGTAATAGGAGGTTGTGTTTTACCGACGGTACGGGAAACAGCTTCGCTCTGGATAGATCCCGTGGAATCCCATTAGTAGTATGACTATGTGTCTATGAGAGTCTGCAATCAGGGTTGGTGTATTTGGTCTTAACCTGAGACTTGCACCGCTAATGCTTACGACAATCAATATACTTTAGTTGAGGTCGTCCAGGGCTTTAACAGGTTCTGTGTACGCCAATGCTGGGTATATTGAGAATCGTAGAGTGTTGGGTGTGATGTTAAGACGGAAGTATCACTCTAGTCACATGGAGATGATGGTCACATAGGATACGAAACTTGTTCTCTTAAATGCTCGAGCTATCAGGATATTATGACAAGGTCATGTATATCCGATTATAGAGACTAGTTGCCAGACATCCGATATGTGCTTCGTACGGGGCAGACACAATTCCAGCCTCAGGCCTAGTACGTGATCATCCGATGCTGGATCGAAATACGCAATACTATGGTATACTACGCTTGATATAAATCACATATTCCTATAAGGATATTTCTGGAGAATTGGGTAGGCATGGCACTTTGGTAGAAGCCAACCTTGTCTTATAAATTGGTACAAACGTAGTACGAGGTACTTACGTGTTTGGATAGTCCGACGACCGTATTTACTGCCAACATATCCAGGGATCTCATGGGCCGCTTCCCGAAGATTCACCGATGATGTATGACTCGTACTTTAATTAATCTGTGATTAATTAGAAGAGAGAGAGAAAATTAATCTGGGATTAATTACGGAGATATTTTATCTGGGATAAAATATTAATTAACGAGAGAGAACGATTAATTTCGAATTAATCGATAAAATAATATATTCGATATATTATGCGAAATTGGATTTCGACGCGAAATTAAAATTAGATTTTAATTCGGGCGAACGAATTAATTTAGAATTAAATTGTTAGCGACGTGAATAATGATTTCGCTAGGCGTAATCATTTAATTACGACGCAACGAAAAATTTGTTAATTTGGAATTAACGAACCCGAGCCCGGGATTATTTGCGAGCGCATTCGCATTCGAATTCGAGTGCGGCACGCAAGTCAAATCGAGCGTCAAATCGCAAGTCACATCAAGCGTCAAATCAAATGTCACTTTGAGTGATGTGATAAGTTGTCACTTGATTTGAGTGATTGATGTGGTGGTTGAAAAGCATTAATTGATTTTTACTTTATGACTTTTGCTTTTTGATTTTTGGTAAATGGAAAATGCTTTTTGTATTTGTTTTTGTTTTTGGAAAATAAAAATAAATATATAAGTAAAACATTTTCCTTCTCTCTCCACTTGACTTTCACATTTTTTTTCCTCTCCCTTTACCATTTTCGGTCTTCATCTCTTTCCCTCCTCTTCTCCTTCACGGTTTGGAACCGTTTCTTCTCTCAAATTTCTTGTTTGATCGAACAAAAGGAAGAAGAAGAAGTGCTAGCACACACATGGGTTTATACTATGGTGATAGGGAAACTAACACATGAGCTTGGAATCAATTTTGGAGCTTGAAGCTTGGAGCTTCCATGGTGTTCATCAATAGCCGAATCTTGGAGGAACAACAAGGACCAAAATCGAGCAGCCCACTGCCCAAGGAAGCCACTGCCGAGCTTCATGGAGGAGGCCAATTCATTTTGTTCTTCGTAGCATCCAAACCGATCAATGTGAGTAATGTTTCCGCCTTACTCCTTTGTGTATTCATGCGTTTTCTTGCTTGATTTCATGATATTAGGACCCAATTAGAAACCAACAATGGTATCTATGAGCTTTGATCAAGCATGAAAAGTTAGGGTTTGAAATTGGGTAAAATCAATTGAAGCATGATTTGGTTGAATTGAATGATTAAGTATGCTTGTTTGTTGATTAATTGAAGTTGTGCATGATCAATTTCATGAAATTGGATTGGATCCATTTCCCCCCAAATTTTTGGGCATGGCCGAAAATTATGAACCCTATTGTATTGGCATAATTTTATTTTTTGATCATTGGATGACTTAAAACAATTGGGTAATGTTGTTTTGAAGCTCAATTGGATTGAATTTTGATTTGGAATAATTTTCCCTTTAAAAGTTGGCTTGGCCGAAAATCATGTGATTTTGAAATTCATTGTGTTTTTTTATTTTAATTCATTGGATGAGTTGAATTGATTTGGGAAATGATGATTGTGGATTCAATTGGATTGAAACCGAATCGGATTGGAAAAACCCCAAATTGCCGAGACTTTAAGCATGTGAAAATGGGTTTGATTTTGATTGAAATGTGTTGGACATGTTTTGTTGTTAAAATGCATGATTAATTAGTTCTAATTGATGTTTTAGAAATATTAATTGGGTGGTTAATTGTGTAATACACTTAGGTGAATTAATTATGAAATTTGGAATTTTATAAGTTAATTAATTTGGGCTTATTTTGGAAATTGGGCCTTAAAGGTTGTAATTGGGCTTTTGGGCTTGGTTGTACCAAGTTAGGTTTAGGCCAATTTTGGTTGGATCCAATTGGGCCTAAAACCGCATCCATAAAGTTCAATTATGACTTAATGGACCTTAATTATTTAATTGGGCCTAATGGGCCAAAATTAATTTAAAGGCTTATTGGGTAACTACCGGATTGGATTTTGGTTATTCGGTTTGACCCAAGTTGACCAAAAGTCCACGCCTTAAGAAATTAATTAAAAGCCCATTGGACTTTAATTAAATAAACGTTGGACGTTAATCGGGCTTTGAGACCCGTTGCGATTAAATTTGGAATTTAAGTCGTAAAAGTTCGTTAATAAAAGTGTAATATTTAATTTGGAATTAAATAGTGAATTAGAATAAATACATATTAAATTGGATTTAATGTTGTAGTTTAATTAATTCAAGAATTCGTACTTTGAGTACTTATTCGCAAAACGAGTATGACTCGAGCAAAAATCAAATCGTTGTTTGAACATTGGATGATCACTAATTATCAGATTAATTAATTGGATTAGATTGATTGATAACATGCTTGTGTGAATACATGGTTGCGATGCATGAATAATGTATATCGGATGGATATTAGTCGAGTGGGATAATTTTGGAAATTATAATAAATTTGATTTATTAATTGGACCTGTGTGTCCAGCCTTATCACCTCTATACTCTTTGTATTCTCTTCTCTCCTATTCCCCTCAATGTAAATGAGGTTTCTTTAGAAGTGCAGTGTAACGGGTAGAAGTAAATACATGTGCTAGACGGAGAGAGAAAATGAGAGATTTGATCTAGGATCAATGTAAAGTATCCATCTGCATATCATTATTATTTTATTTCATATACGCTTTATTATGTGTTTAGAATGCATGTTTAAGGGTGTATGATGATGAGACCTTAACAAAGATAATAAATTGGTTGCCAATTTGCACGCGAAAAACCCTCGCTCAATATTAAGCGTCTTTCCTTCCATTGAGTGATTCTCACTCGAGATCCGAGACGACATTGGTTTGTTGGCCAAAGTCAAGGCCTTTGTCTGTCGAATATGTGTTTGAATCACGAAGGCTTTGTTCCATATCAGTGTCTTGTCCAAATTGTGGTTTGTTGGCCAAAGTCAAGACCACTTCTTGTCCATCGACATTGATTACGAAGCTTTCCATGGTCAATGGGTCGCGCTTGACTGGGATCACTAAGTTTGTTGTGCCAAAGCCAAGGCTTATTTGACTAGAAACATTATCTCTATATCAGTGTTTAACCCGATGCGGCTGAACCTTTATATTCTAGAACACTAAAGTGTTTCATTATATAAAGATGATATTGAGATAAAAACACATTAGATGTGAATAACAGAATTTATATTTTGAATATAAATAATATATCAAATATATAACATGACAAATAAATAGCTCAAGCTGATTTGATCAATTAAGAAACTAATTGTGGCATAGTTGTCAGGGACACTATTAAACAAAAACTTGTATATCCACACTTTCGAAGAGTGGGTACTAGGACCGATTTGATTGTATTCAAATAAAGTCTACGAATCTAGTTTATTGGGCAAAGTGCGTAAAACACTATTTACTTGGTAAAAGTGTAAATGCCACCGACCTGTTAGCCCTAGTTCATAGTGAAGCAAGTGGGCCCATGTATAACTAGGCTAGATGTGGATATGAATATTTCATGACCTGTATGGATGTGGAATCGCGTTATGGTTATGTGTTTCTTTTGAAAAGCACAAATCGGAAACTTTTACAGTTTCGACACGAAATAGACAAACAGATCGGCTAAAGTATTAAACCGTCACGGTAAAACCGTAATGGAAAATACTTAAGCAATAAGTTTCTCGTATACTTGAAAGAGTATAATATACATTCAAATGAGGACTCCTCCCAGAACATGTCAGTTTGACGGTGTGTCCGAACAGGATTAACCGAATTTTGTTAGACATGATAAGGTTAATCATGGGTCGCTCTGAGCTACCATTTCCTTCAACGGATAAGCTTTAAACAGTGCAAGAACTTATTTTGAATAAGGTTCCATAAATATCTGTTTGACAGATAACATATTAGATATGAACAGGAAAGAAACCAGGTTTCTCATTCCTGATGATTTGGGTATGCTAGACATACGTTTGGATGATACCAAACAGAACCCAAGTTGGATAAGTGCCAAATGTAGGTTATCCTAGGGATACCATAAGTATTGTACTTATACACCTCACCAGAGAATAATTAGATTATTGCTCACCATGCGGTTTTCCTAAGAGGAATACCGATATGCAGTGGTAAGTGGGAGGATAGTATAACTCGCTGAAAATCGGAGTAAAATTGTTCATGGCACCGAATCTTAATGGAACATAAATAGTTCATCAAGGATGAAACTATACCATTCATCTTCGAATACACAAGAACCGCGTAGGTCAGAGAGAATCAGAAAACAACCTGGGGTATGGGTTTCTGATCTCACCTCATAAAGATGTCTATCTTATTGAGGAATACCAACTGACTACGTATGAGGAAGTGATACAAGGTATCGACTCTCTATTATGGCAAAGTGCCATATAATCCGAAATGGATTGCATGTATATTAACCAGTTTGGATACTAGTTGATGTACCGCAAGGCACTGTGCCTATTGGTACTATATAAGTCTTCAAGGAAGACATACATGGATGGCAACATACCAACGTATAAAGCTAGGCATTTAACGGAAAGGTATCGTTTTCAACATTATGTTGATTATGATTCAACCTTTTACCTGTTGCCACGGTAAATCCATTTGGATAATGCTTGTTATTCGATCAATGATTGGATTGAAGCAAGCATTAGGTTCTTGGAATTATCGTTTTGATGTAATCATAATGATTTATGATTTAATTCAAAACAAAAATGATTCTTATGTATATAAGAGGGTTAATGGGAGCGCACTAACAGTGGTTGTCCTATAAAATAATGATAATATATCATTTCTTGGAAATGATATTCCCATAAAATAAATATCGGTGAAAGCTTGGCATTCGAAATACTATCTGAGAAACCGTACATTAAAAATGTACGCGACCTGGTGTCTCATACGCTTTGAGCATATGGATTCACAAACAGGCCAATCCGAGTGATAGTCACTGGATTGAAGTTAAGAACATCCGTTAGTATCTTAGAGAACTAAGGATTTTATCTTAGTCTATGGAGAAGGAGAACTTGAAGTGACTGGGATCACTGTAGCAAGTTTCCTATAACCGATAAAGACGACTAAAAATCACAAACGGTACTATACAGTTTTAATAACGGTACAGTGAGCTGGAAATCTTCCAAGCATGATACTGTTACCGAATAAACAACAAATGCGGGTTAATTGCAGTAGCTGAGGCAGCAATAGAAGCCATCTGGGTCAATAACAAATCTAATTAGATTAGATATAGTTTTGTTAGCAGCTAAGCTAGGCGTCAGCAGAGGCTAAAGAATTAATGGTCTCATCAACGATCCAGATACATACTTCGATATTCATCTGATTCGTTCGGATCATACATCGTGGCGATATGATGATCGAATAAATCGCATCAAGATGATATTCATATAAATTCGCTGACGAAAAGCTTTTCTCAGCAATTTGAGCCAATCGTACATAGTTCGGGTGTTAAACACTCGAGTGACTGGCTATAGGCCAAGTGGGAGATTGTTGGACAATTATGACCCATAGCGTCACTATTTGTACAAATCATGGTGTTGTTGTATAAATTAACTATGTGACAAAGGAGATTGAACTCTTATCATTTGTGATTAGATCACCTAGATGTATAAATGATGAGAGGTCCTTATGATTTATTCCTGGACAGAGAATGATATGAGACAGTATCAGTCCACGAAGGATAAATCATTAAATATCCCTAGTCAGAGTATTATCGAGATTGGACATCGATAAATACGTAAAAGACTAGTATTACACTTGTGCACGTTTGTGAGGGCACAACGGTATAGTTCTCATATATTTTGGTATATGATACTCATGCAAGTGTAATAGGAGGTTGTGTTTTACCGACGGTACGGGAAACAGCTTCGCTCTGGATAGACCCCGCGGAATCCCATTTGTAGTATGACTATGTGTCTGTGGGAGTCTGCAATCAGGGTAGGTGTATTTGGTATTAACCTGAGACTTGCAACGCTAATGCTTACGACAATCAATATACTTTAATTGAGGTTATCCAGGGCTTTAACAGGTTCTGTGTATGCCAATGCTGGGTATATTGAGAATCGTAGAGTGTTGGGTGCGATGTTAAAACGGAAGTATCACTCCAGTCATATGGAGATGATGGTCACATAGGATATGAAACTTGTTCTCTTAAATGCTCGAGCTATCGGGATATTATGACAAGGTCATGTATATCCGATTATAGAGACTAGTTGCCAGACATCGGATATGTGCTTCGTACGGGGCAGACACAATTCCAGCCTCAGGCCTAGTACATGATCATCCGATGCTGGATCGAAATACGTAATACTACGGTATACTACGCTTGATATAGATCACATATTCCTATAAGTATATTTCTGGAGAATTGGGTAGGCATGACGCTTTGCTAGAAGCCAACCTTGTCTTGTAAATCGGTATAAACGTAGTACGAGGTACTTACGTGTTCGGATAGTCCGACGACCGTATTTACTGCCAACATATCCGGGGATCTCATGGGTCGCTTCCCGAAGATTCACCGATGATGTATGACTCGCACTTAATTAATCTGGGATTAATTAGAATAGAGAGAGAAAATTAATCTGGGATTATTACAGAGAGATTTTATCTGGGATAAAATATTAATTAAAGAGAGAAAACGATTAATTTGGAATTAATCGATAAAATAATATATTCGATATATTATGCGAAATTGGATTTCGACGCGAAATTAAAATTAGATTTTAATTTGGGCGAACGAATTAATTTAGAATTAATTCGTTAGCGACGTGAATAGTGATTTTGCTAGGCGTAATCATTTAATTACGACGCAACGGAAAATTCGTTAATTTGGAATTAACGAACCCGAGTCCAGGATTATTTGCGAGCGCATTTTCATTTTGAATTCGAGTGCGGCACGCAAGTCAAATCAAGCGTCAAATCGCAAGTCACATCAAGCGTCAAATCAAATGTCACTTGAGTGATGTGACAAGTTGTCACTTGATTTGAGTGATTGATGTGGTGGTTGAAAATCATTAATTGTTTTTTTGCTTTTTGACTTTTGCTTTTTGATTTTTGGTAAATGGAAAATGTTTTTTGTATTTGTTTTTGTTTTTGGAAAATAAAAATAAATATATAAGTAAAACATTTTCCTTCTCTCTCAACTTGACTTTCACATTTTTTTCCTCTCCCTTTACCATTTTCGGTCTTCATCTCTTTCCCTTCTCTTCT